>VZRH01004960.1:786754-822808 GCA_013397555.1 Urocynchramus pylzowi | reverse complement strand
AAACAAAAAAAAAAAAAAAAAAAGTTAAAAAAACCCAAAGCTATAAGTAATATCCACAATTTTATAATACTGTCTATAGAGCAGATGGTACATAAAGGAATTGATGCTGGTATATCAGTCTATGAGCTAATTACCACTACCCTTGAGTTGGAAAGATTCATCTCTTCTTCATCTGTGTCCTGGTTCCACCCAGGACAAGATTAATTTTTGCAGTAGCCAGGAGGGCCATGGCTAGGACCCTGAGGTTATTCTATGTGCAGGGGGTGGTTGGGCAGGGGTCCCTTCCACTCAGGAAGGATGGAGGAGCAGCTGGTATTGCCACTTTCCCTCCAGTGAGCACTCACACGTTAATTGTTCACCTCTCTTGTGCACTCTGTTGTTAATGTTGTTGCTGTTCATTTTTGTATCTCATTGATGCTTCCAGTCAGTTACTCTTAACTCAGCCTGTGATCTTTGTCTTTTGTGCCTCCAGTTCTCCTCTCCAGCCCACCACAGGGGGAGGAGGAAGCACATGGTTTGGAGTATTTCGCTGGGAACTCTGAACTGGAGAATACCATTCCTAAACCACAAGAGTTAGTCATTCCTTTTCAAATTCTTTTGGAGTGTTTGGCCTTGCAGCTATGGAGGCACATGAATATTACTTTAGCCATAGAGTCTCTGGTCACAAAATGTGCAAAAGCTCAGCTTGAAGAAAGGAACCATGTATATTTCTTTGCTTTTAACTGAAGCAAAAAGGTGTGATGAATAGAAAGACAAGGAAAGGCAAGTCACAGAGAGACAGAAGAAAATTATAAGAATGCAGATGTGGAGAAAGCAGATAAGACTTATCACTTCCAGGTAATCACTTGGAGAAGTGTTACAGCATGAAGAGCTTGATTTTTGCTTAGGAACAGGTGTAGAGCAGAGTAATATCCAGTTCTCTGCAGCTGTGAGAAGGGGTATTTATATTTTTCCATCTCAAGCAGTTTCCATGTGACAAAATACCTGGCCACATATTGTGTAATGGTGAAATGCACAAGCCCCTCCAGGTGAGCAGTACTGTACTTTAGGCTACAGGAGCTCACTACCTCAGTAATATTACCAGTGAACTGATTGCTGCTGTCACTGTTGATTGCAATGATGACAATACTCCTGTGCCTGCTAGAAATCCTCAAAATCAGGCCAGAGAAAACAAATCCCTATTATTTATACAAACTGCAGCTTCCCTTTGGAAAAAGGTGAGAATTAATGAAAGAATGACCATCTTTGTTCTTTTCAGATTTCTGTGAGAGCTTGTCCAACTAAATCGAAGAACCAATAGAAAGTTATTGTGTATTTACATACTTTGTTTTCAGTGCTGCTTATTAACTAAGTAATTTGAGAAACTTGTAGTGTGTGAATACTTTTCATGTGCAAGTAGGAATCAGAATCTTGTACTTTATTCCTGCCTCATCTTTCAGGTTTCCTTTCTGGCCTTCAAGTATACTCTCCTATGTATTTCTTTGTTCCATTCAACAAAGGAGACTCATGTTGAAAGTAGGGCACCTACTTAAGTGTTTAGTTGGATTAGGGTTCTTCAGAGGATTTCCTAATCTCTGGAAGAAATAATTAATTGTTGAAGCATTAGGCCTTCAAGGCCTAGACTTCCAAGAAATTCAGCTCTGAATCTTGGGCTGGACTGACTGAACTGTTTTATGATGGCCAGACATAGTACTGTGCAGGGTATTGGCTTCTGAGTGCAGACAAAAATAGGAGGAGCTGAGTGAGTAAAATGAGATTTTAAAACTAGAAAAAACCCCAACCAACCAACCAGCCAAAACCAACAAACCAAACCAACCAACCAACCAACCAAACAAACAAAAAACCCAAAAACCCCAAAAAACCCCAAAACCAACAACAACAACAAAACAAAACAAACATCCCCCCCGCCTAAAAAAACCCCAAAAAACCAACACAGTGGAAGAGAATACATACTCCAGTCACAGTTTAAAACTTTCTTGGGATATAGTCATCAAAGAGAAGACAGAAGAAGATATTGTTTGCTTCTGTCTTTGTATTTAACTTTGTCAGACCAACTTTAAAGATGAGAAAAAACAAAATTACGTGATGACACTAGATTTTGGCATACTGCAGATGTCTGTGAAGCCTTGACCATGTTTGTGATGGTAATAGTTTCCCAAAAGTGCTGTGCCTTGTAAGGTAAATCACAAAGTTAACTTCAGCTAAGTAAAATTTGGAGGAAAAGTCCCTGATATGGTTAATTGGCAAGTGCCCATTTTTTCACCCATCTGAAAAGCATCCACGTTCAATGTGATGACATTTTCTTTAGTCTGATTAGAGCACTTGAATACTATCAAATGTTCCCATACTTGCCCTATGTGCTCGGAGACCTTTATGCATTTCTTATACATTGCATAAAAACTAAAATGACTTTCCTGCTGGCTTGCAAATTCTTGGGTTAATTTTAGCCAGCAGTTGCATTTCTCATAACCTAGTCCCTGAAAGTGTCTTCTTTTCAGAGTTTGCCAAAGGGCTCACTAAGAAATGCTAGTTCTTACAACTCTCACCTCACTTTGTTGTGACTAAGCCCTCCTGAAATGCTCTCTGTTCCACAGGACATTCCTTCTGCAGCTGTCACATGCTGCTGTGCTTGCTCTGTACTTACTGAACTGCCTTACACTCTCATAGGAGTCCCAATTGTCTCTTTCAAGGGAGAGTTTCTATTCTGTCCTGTGTATTTTTTCCTTGGTTGTTAATGTCTTACAGTACTCTACAATGACAGAAAAGCTGATAACAATCTTGAGTAGAAAAGATCAGCCCGCCTGAATGCTGATAGAAACTGATGGTATGAAAATGTCAATGATGGTATGAAATATGTCAATAAATCATCTTGCAGTGCTTTTCAAACATGGTTTTTTGCTGGTGTGAGTAAGCACATTTGCTGAGATGGGTCAGACCTGGGATAACATGAGTTTTTCTAAGAACTGATGTTTTCCCTGGTGTGTACAAGTGCTTTGAAAGTTTAACCTGTTATATCCTCCTTCACCCCTAACCCCCTTTTCCCCCATCTCACCACCTTTTAATTGCCACCTAGAACTGTGTTCATGAAAATACAGAGCTCTGAAATTTGAGCCAAGGGGAGACTCTGCCGATATCTTTTACCTGGAAAAAAATGCTTTTCAAAAAGAAATGATAAGGAGTAGTCTTAGTTGTAATCTAGAATTGCACAAAATAATTGGCTGCTCTGAGGCATAGTTATTTGGCATAACATGTTGCTTTGGAAGCTGTTTCCAGGTACAGCATGGAGCAAATCAATCTCGTTCTTGTTTCTGGGAGTTCCCTGTCCTTGCCATGGAATTGCAATAAGCAGTCAGAATGCTGTGGTCAGTGGCATAATTGGGTTTGGTCCCGGAAATAATGGGAATTCAGCCAAAGCCTCTGAGGGAAAGAGAAAGGACTCTGTAAACAGTTGTAATTGGGTCTGACTGAAAAAAGATCATTAATGCTGCTGTGTCTTTTAAAGCTAAAAGCTGCTTTTTTACTCTAATTCTACCCCAAATGTCTGCATTTTGTGCCAGTCGTTACCCCTAGGACTATATGGAAGACATGGTTCCCTTCAATTCTATATTCAAGAGACAGGTTGGATCCCTACTTTCTTCCTGTACTTTTTTATCTTCTGCCTCTAGTATGAAAGGCACAAATGCTGCCAGAAGTTTCTACTGCCCAGTGGGGCAGCTCCCCCTGCATAAGAGGAGCACAACTCCCCACTTCTACCACTACCCATAGTGATTGTGGTTGGATGTAACTCTGCTGACAAGCAGGGTCCCCATGCACTGCCTGAACATCCTGAAAACACCTGGATTGTTCTCTGCAGAACAGAAATGACAGGGAGAGCTGCAGAGGAAGGCAAGGTGCCTCCCAAAAATCAATCAAGATATCTCCATTGTGAAAGAAAAAAATTGGGAGACAGGAAGAACTGCTGATGGGTGGGAAAGCAGCTAACTGCTGGGAATAAAACTACAGCTTGGTGTCTTTGTTGGTAAGAGAGGAAAATATTGTTTTGTGTTTACCCATATGCTTTAAAGAAATTCTTGATATACGAGGAAACAGAATAAACAAGGCTCATAGATTTTCATGTGAGAGAAAGTGAAAAGCAGTGCTTAGAGCAAGGATGGTGCTATCCCATTATAGAGCTGAGCCTGTGTGCATCAGTGGACAGGGTCCCCACTTGTATCTCAGCATTTCTACAGTTCTTTCCTAGGGAAGTGATGTTTACCATGTTTTCATCTTTTTGTCCCAGTGGAGACAGGGAGAAGTATTTCCTGAGAAGTGTTTCTTTGTCTGTAAGAAATGACTAAGTCAGGTGAGGCCTACAAAGGCAGAGAATGAAAAAAGAGGCATGAAGAATGACCTGTGTGCCTGAAAACTTGAAACTTGGCTGCTAGTTAATCTGATAAAACATATTGACTTTGTCTACAGACTTTGTTCTGGATAGAAATAAACAAGAGTCATGCTCTAAAATCTAATATCAAGACAGAGTTTTGTTCACATGAAAAACTGAAAAACTGACAGAACTGAAGTGCAAGAACCAGAGTTCAGCCCTACCCTGTCTGTTTTGGCTCACACTCAGTAGTGAAGGCACTCCAGAAAGGGGCTTTACTGATATCATCTAACTAAAAAAACTTGGTGTGTAATATGTCTAATGATCTGGAAAATATATGTTGGATAGTCTCCCTGTGGTAACGGACCTAGACACAGAAAGACAGCCATATTTTTCAAAAGTCAAGATTATTGCTCAGTTTTCACACAATCTGTACACATTAAAACTGGCACTGTTTTCTGACTATTGAAGAAATGCAAAATTAGTGGAGCTGGGGAATTACTGAAAGGCTGTAGTACTTTTGAAGCCAGACCCACCCATATTTAGGTGGAAAAATGCAGTGGAAGCAATGCAACCCGAAGAATTATTTTCTGTATAACTTCAATTTCAGTTCTCATCCCAAATTCAGTGATGGATTTATCTAAATTTCTGCTTATCTCCCTGGCTTCCTTACACAGCATCTGAAGTTTGAGTGCTTAGAAACCTTTATGATGCCTGTGAGGCAGGAGAAGTATTCTTGTTTTCCTTTTGTTTTAAGGAGGAAAAGAAAGGTGTGAATTGCCAAAGGGCATGCAAATATCTGTGCCAGAGCCAGGAAACAGGTACATGTTTTCAGTCTACCAGCCCAATGCCTGCCACAGCAGATTTTTTCCCCAGCTATGTCTATGTATGCACTACATAAATAGGTAGATGTGTTGTGTAATTATTTTCTACTATGTCTTTGCTCCATGGGCATTTGAAATAAGTGCTGTGACATTAGAGCAGGCCTTGGTCAAACACACACCAAACTCACATCCTGGAAGACTCTTTCAGTGATGTAATATGTACAGAAAAGTGGCTCTAATATCTTCGAGCTTGGCCCTGATTCAGGGTCAAGAGGATATTTCCAACAGTTGCTTTTTTCAACAAAGAGTGCTCTGAAAACCCAGGCTCTGTGAACTGAGCAAGTGCTCAGAGCACACACTTCTGTAAGGAGCTTGCTTGCCTACTAAGCAATTCTCAGCAATGTCTTTGGCTGCAAGCTATTGTTATTTGTTTGTACTGTGGCAATGCCCAGAGGCTGCAGTCGTGGATCAGGGCCCCATTGTGCTAGGTATTCTAAAGACACAACAAAAAGGTCTTTGTCATACTCTTAAGGCAAATCTGAGGTGAGTCTGAGAAAAGAACTTTCCCAAATCCCAAGTTCTAGGGCCAACTTGTAAGCAGTTTACTGCTCTCCACACTTGGGGTTTATCCTTGATTTTCTCATCTGCATTGTTTATTCAACACAGATAATAAATGAACTCTGAAAAAACAATGGAAAATGCAGAAATTTGATGTAGTTACTTGTATTTCCTATTGAACTTTTAAATAAATAGCCATCCAGTGACTGACAGAGGTGTCTTGAGGACTTAGTTGCCATCTTTGGCTCCCTCAAAGTATTTTGTTGTGGTGGCTACAGTGACTGAAGTCTGAGGCAGAAATAACACTTGAGAAAATTCAGCCTTTTTCAGTTTGTATTTCAGATGTGTGAATATAATTTGCTTCATGCATATGGCATTGCTGGGGGTATCCACATGACAACAGGATTTTTGCACCTCAGGCATTCACTAGCTGCTGGCACTGGAAGTCACATTCCTTTCTGTATCACATCAGGTTTAGTTGCTGTGGATACTCTTGTGATGCCAAAAACAAAGGATTAGGACTCACTGTAGCCCTTCCTCTTCTAGAACAAAAGGTTCTGTTTCTGAATGTCCTATCTGCATTACAGGCAAGTGCAGCACTGAGGGTCACTGAGGAGGGATGGGGCTGAAGCTCCATACTTGGAACGACCTCCTTGTCTCCCCAAAAGGCTTTGGGTGAATAGAATTGGGAATTAAACTTGTACTGAAGTTACTAAAGTGCAAATACCTACAAAGCCATGTCAGATCCACCTCAGCACTTCGGCTTTTTATCTTTTCTGGATGTCCTCTATATACCTCTCATCTCAAACTATGAATGAAAATAAACTTTTCTAGGTTTTGGAGATACTACTAGTGGTGTATGGGATAATTGAACCCACAATAACAGGAAAAGGTTCTGGAAAGTCCCTCGAGGTGGCTCTTCACTTGTTGAGGAACCACTGTGTAACACAAGAAGATGGTCTGAGGCCATAGTTTATATTTTTCTGACCCTCAAAAGCAGTTCTGTAGGAACTGAGTCTATTTCAAAATCCACATTCAGCTAGCAAAAGAAAAAAAATGTAATGTTTCTGGAAAAAAAAAAAAAAAAAAAAAAAAAAAAAAAAAAAAAAAAATTAAATTTCGGTTTCAAGAAAANAAAAAAAAAGAAAAAAAAAGAAAAAAAAAAGAAATGTAGTATTCGTTCTCAGAATAATTCAGCATTTAACACACATAATTATTGCCTATTTTCATCTCCATGCTGATTAATTAAACATCTTAAAACCCGGGTTTTGTATTTTTAAAAAAATATTCTTACATTCAAAATAAAAGTTAAATTAATACATCTATCCAATGCTGGTGGGCTTCTTTCATTAGCCTTCTCTGTCATGGATTTAAGGTTTGAGAGAACAAACATTTATCAGCTGGAATGATGACTTTTTTTTGGTTTCCGTTTCTGTCTTCTGAGATGCATTCCAGGCTTTCAAAGAAGCCACAATAAAGCTCTATTTTCTATTTATATGCTCAAACATTATTTTCATTCATATATCTATAACTAGATAAACATTCTGAAAATTCACATTGCAGTATAATCACTTTGTTCTTCTTTTGGGATACTGACTCATAATTAAATAGATGCAGCTGAAAGACAAAAACGTGACATTGAGACTGTACTGTTGCAGTAAGGGGAAAAAACATGCAAACAGAAGTTCTAAGGTCAGCAAAGCAGACTGGAGTAGGAACTCAAAAGTCAGGTTAATGCTCTGATGCATCCACAAATATCCTTTACCAACCATGTACATTACAGCCAGTTTTATACTTTGGCTGCAAAATGGGGATAATTACTTTCCCGTGTTAGAGGCTTTTGTGAGAATATCTATTAGTGACTGCAAAAAAAATCTGACAATATGGTAACACTCACATAGGTATGGAGAGAAACAAGAAGCTTAATTAGCATGTCACTAAAGACTGATATTCTCCTTAGAAAGAGCAATAGACTGAGTTACTGAAGGTAGCCAAGATTCAATCCCTTGCTGTTTATGCAATGAGCTAACTCACAGTTGGTATTTGTTGTGAATTGCACAGTAAAAGAATTTACTTTAAAAATGCCTTTTTGTTGAGTCTTGAATGTGTTGTCCAAAATGTCTCATTTTTAACAAACTTTCAGAGAATTTGAGCCTGACCTGGATTCTGAACCTGGCCAGATTTAACACTGCTGAGCAGCATCTGCAGCTCTGGGTTAGGTGGCTGCAGGAGCATTTCCAGGGTAGGGCTGCACACTCCAGGTCTGAAGCCTGACTGGGCTTCACCACCCTGCTGGAAGGGGTCTCAGGCTCCTACTGGGAAGCCAAGACTTACAGCACTGGAAGTCTGGAAAAGGCTTTTTGGATCTACTGGGCAGGCTTATGCCACCACTAAGGCACAAGCTGTATGTAGGGTCTCCCCTGTTCCAGGGCATAGTCCTTTCACAGCTTGCTGTGGAGCTAGGGGAGCAGACAGGAAAAAAAGTGCTGGATTTCTTCTTTTATAAGTCCCTGCCTTAAAGCAAAAAATTTCTTTCTGGTGGACAAAATGTCCCTTAAATAATAAGATTGCATTTCTTATAAAATCTATTAATGCTGCTGAAATGACAAAGATAATGATTGCAATCATTGCTTTTAAGGTGTCAGAAATGTACATGGGCATATCAAAGCAAAGCAGTCTAGTTAAAGCTGATCATATGTAGCAAGTAAAAGTAGTGTCTAAAATATTGTAACTATCTAAAGTTTTTTAAAATGTCTTTGTTTAAAAATAGGATTTACCCATGGATTTTTAAACAATTTAAAACAATTACAAATTGGGTCATAAGAAAATGCAATTGTATTATTTTATTTTTAGTCACTTTTCTTCAGGAATAGGACAGCCAAATTCCTTGAGTTGTTTGAAATGTTTCTATTAAGCTTCAAGCTTTCATTTGTTCATGGGATAATTTTCCATGTCTAACCTCAATTTTATTAGAAAGGAAAATTTCTATAACTTGACTCAGTCCCTGTTTCATGCTGCACTGCAAAGGAAAAACAGCTGTTTTTTCAGACATCTCTCAAGCAAGGTGATGTGTGTTTCCATGTAACTCTTGCAAATACAGTGCAGCCACTTTTACAAAGAAAGGTATTGTGAAATAGTTACATCCTTGAGATATATTGTAGGGTGTTAGGAAATTAGTCTTAGCCAGACTGAAGGTGATTCTTAAAATAACTTGTAGTGTTTTTGGCTTCTGTAGCATTTTTGATGTGGAAGATCTGCTAAGAGTATAGAATCATAGAATAACTGGGATTAGAAGGGATGTTTAAAGGTCACCTAATCCAGCTGCCTCTGAAATTAACCCCATCCAAACTGACCTTGATTCCAGGAATGGGGCATCCACAATTTCTCTGGGCAACCTGCTCCAGGGTTTCACCACTCTGATAAAAAATATCTTCCTTATATCTAGTCTCAATTTACCATCTTTCAGTTTAAAACCCCACTGGCCTTGCCAGAAAGCTGTCCTCATCTTTTTAATAAACCCCCTTTAAGTACTGAAAGACTGCAGTAAGGTCTTCCCAAGCCCCAACTCTTCCAGCCCATCCTCCCAAGAGAGGTGCTTCATTTTTGTGACCCTCCACTGGACTTGCTCCAACAGGTCCACACCTTTCCTGTGCTGGGGATCCAGAGCTGGGGGCAGCACTGCAGGTGGGCTCTCGTGAGAGTGGAACAGAGAGAGACAGGATCACCTCCCTCGCCCTGCTGGTCAGGATTCCTTTGTTGCAGCCCAGGTAATGGCTGGATTTCTGGGCTGAAAGTGCACACTCTTTGCTCATGTCCAGTTTCTCATTCACCAGTACTGCCTTGTCCTTCTTTGCAGCATAATAAATGACCTATCAAGGACAAAATATATCTGTTCTGAAATTTAAATTCACATTTTTTTTCAGGCTTTTCCTATTTCTTAGTTTTAAAATTTGCCTCTTCTACAGGGAACTTTCCTTAAAATTGACTATAATATGTCTGGAAGTCCTTGAGTTCAGATAGCCAGAGGACCTTAAGACTACTGTCTCTATCAGGTTTCTCATGACTTCCAGGTTCCTTCTCATGGGGCATCCCTGCAGGTTTTCTGGACTATGAGATTTCAGAGCATCCATTTGGGTCTGCCTAGGCTGGCTGATGGTACTGCAAGTATCAATTTCATTCACAATCTGCAAGCTCAAGGAAGATGCTTTCAGAGGCAGCACAGAAAATGTACATTCCAGAAACGTTTGTTTGTACTCTTGAGCTTGTGAGAAACCAAAGGTATCAGTTTCAGTGTGACTCACATAAATATTACATATGAAAAATATGAGATTTTAACTAATCAAAGTCCTTCAGTCTTTTTGAATTTGCACACATCATTACACAAATCATTGTTGTAGTGTAGTGTGTTATCTTTAGACAGAACATGCTGAGATGTACAATGTAATGCTAAAAAAGGGGATAAAGTAGGTTGCTACTTGGTTACATAGGATAGAGATTCTTATCTAGTACGTCCATCAATGATCGATCTCCAGCCATTGTTGCTGTACTTCCAGTTGATAAAATGTAATTTTTGTGTGTCATTTTGACTGTTTCTCTGTGTATCTTCAATGAGTGAGGAAAAGACCCACACCTTCTGCCCTTGGCTCACTTTGCAGGTGCTCTGTGGAGGAAGGCTGGTGCATGAAGTGCTGCAGGCAGCTGCTGAGATCCCAGGCACTGAGGGACCACATTCTCCCACTGCCCACAGAAATAAGAACGTGGTCTGCACTGGAGAAGACCAGGCCTGCAACAAACAAATATAAATAAATTTTTTTATCTTCCTATTTATTGAATTCCTACAAAATTAAGAGCTCAGCTTTGAGAAAATGACACTGGTAAACTCTTCTCTGTTGTGAGCAGGATCTTCTTGTCTTCATTCAAGGAGGAATTTCATATTCTGGCCCTAGCTTGCATTGTTAAAGAAATCTGGACATTTCCTAGAAGCCTGAAGGTTTTTGGCTACTAGAAATGCTAGAGATTTCCTCATGCTAAGAAAAACCACAGACTTCTCCAATTACAAATATAATTGTAATTCACAATTAGAAGTTACAATAAAATAGCATTTCCTGCAGAACCAAAGACCAGCTTAAACTTGCAGTCATTATTTGCAGGGCAGGAAGGATGGAACTGGATTGTAACTAGGACTATTTACATGGCTTATACATTGCCCTTAGTAATATAAACATTATGCCCAATTTGGACACAGTCTTGAAAGGCAAAGTGAAGCATTTGAAATAAGAAAGGCATTTCTCAAATGTCTTTTTCATCTTCTCCATCGTTCAGTCCCAAAGTGTTCAAGACACATTGTTGTCTGTCAGACTAAACAGAGAAAGGAAAGCATTATTCAGTTCTTCAAATATTTCAGTGCCCACACATCTTCAGTTCTCATGACTATTTTTTTGTCCTGCAATTTGTGTCAATGATATTATCTATTCAGAGAAGTATGAGGCAAGAGGATAGAATGTTAACTTCTATAAAGCCTTTCATTCCACGTACTTCCCCAAACAAATGCTTTACCAAGTTAAATAACATAGATATAGAATTAAAATGTTCCAGAGGGAGAGGCAAGGAAAAAGCCAATGTTTTCAGCTGAAAGTGAAAGAGTGATGGCAGCTTTTAAAGCCTGTTCTGGGATGCAAATGAGGATGTTCTTATAACCTCAGTTCTGTATTTCAGGGACTTTGTTAAGGGCAGGGTGTTCAAGCAGAATTTGGAAGAGGGCATTTCCAAGGCAGGAAAACAGGGCAGAATGGCATTTCAATTCTATTTAACCACTTCAGGACTATCCTGCTTTCATGTTTTTTCTGATTGAGTAAGAAACTTGATTCTTAATTCTGCAGTGTGATGCTGGTTTATATGAATTAGAGGTGTCATAGATCAAGGCAGTGGAAACATTAGGGTTTTGTGAGGTTTTGTAATTATGAGCTGAAACTTTCCTAAGATGGCCTGTGAGATTTTTTTGATACACTTAGGGAAGATATTCTCTTTCTTTTCAGAGCTTAACTTCCAGCACACATTTGAATTTCTGTTCTGGTCTGAAGTTTTATATTAATGAGGTCTGAATTCTGCATTTTTAGTGCATTTTTTCTCCCTTTTATCCTATCCCTACTGCATGATACAATTTACAAATATTGTCTCACTACTTATTCTGTTACTGATGAATCACTGTCTTGATAGAAATGTATACAAAAGTAAATGCTAAACTAGAATAGAGCATAATTACATCACAGAGAACTATTTGGCACCTGACTCATTAAAATAATAATGGAGATAATTTTTAAGTCTGTATAAATATGAGTAGTAAATGCTATATTTTTTGGTTTCCAAAGATAGTTGTGTATAATCAAAGTGATAGACTCCTTACAAATATAGGATTAATCACATTTAGTGATTTGTGGAAGTAGGCTGGTCATCCTCGTGAGAGCCAACAGGTACACCTTTTCTTTGACATTTGTTAGCCATTAAAAAGGTACCTCAAAATATGTATGCTTGACTCTGAGACTAGCATAAAATTGCACTGGGAAATGCCCTGAAGTCCAAATGCCTACAGAAAGAAATGTGTATTTTTCCAGTCACCTGGATATTGTGAAGAAGCAGTGATGAGATGAAGAGTGTGTGAATTCTCCCCTCCTTGTACAGTGGAGTTTTCAGTTTTATACTACGAGTGTAATTCTGTGAATGAAACATATAAAATATATATGTAAAATAGAAAATTTCTACTTGCAAGAGGCAGGTTATATTTAGCTGAATCTTTAAAAATGAAGAGGCAGTATAGATGAATATATTTGTTTACATTTATGCATTGAATAAATCCTCACATAATCCTGTAACAGATATTAAACACCTTAACAGTCTTCCAGTAATTTAGCAAGGATGGAACAGCAGTGTAGGTAATGGTATTTAAAAGTTCTCAGTTATTGCTTGGTGTTTAAGGTTTTGCAATCCTATGTCTGAGTTTATGAATGTATTTGTCAAACAATTCTATACTTTAATCAAAATCGAGGATTTTTGAATTAACAATCTGGCTTTGCAAGGAGAACCACAAAAAAGTCGTGACAGCAGCAGCTGGCATGGGTCTACATGAAACCTTTTAACTTCATATGGGAATGTCAGCTGGTCAGCAGATTGCATCTGCACCTCTCTTGAGCTTCAGCTCGAGGAATATACAACAGGAGGGTGAAAGGAGTATTTACTGCAGCTTTAGCCCTGTACTGTTTGCCACAAGTTCCACTATTACAAGCCTTTTTTGTGTTATTTGTTCATCCCTGCAATTATTCTTCAAAGAAAGGTCAGGGAGCTATCAAGCTAAACTTAATACTGCTTTTGAAATGTGCCATAAAGTGCTGCACCCCAGAATCCAACTTGTGTGATGGTCTGGTCATTCCCACTTATACAAACAGAAATGACCACTCTAACTACTGACTCAAATTAGGTCCAGCTGGAATCCTAAGGCAAATTAATAATTTTCAGAGGTACTAAGCAAAAAGCTATTTCTTTGCCCTCTGAAATAAATTGTGAATGCCCCAAGGAACTGGAAATAACTAATAGTCCTCTTCATGTAAAACCTCATTTATTTTCCTTTTAACATTCTTAGAAAATCAAAAACCATTCTCAAAATCTAGGCTAAATGCTCTGTGTTATATTACCCAACTGGAGAAGTAAAGAGGAAATAATTCTCTCTCTTACATATTACAGTGTATAGCTATTCAATGGCAGCAGTCTTCAACTAAAAAAGAATTTGAATTAAGTAGATCCAAGTCCTTCTGGTATTTTTCTCTACTGGTGTATCCATGTACAAGCAGTGATACTGTTGCTCTGATCATCCCAAGAGCATCTATGAGGGCTGGATGTGTTTCAGTGCTCACCATATGACATAATTTTTGCAATGAAATAATGAAAATATTCTTTAAAATTAAAGGTCCCACTAGCTTAGTATCATGCCTCTAACCAATTATGGTTGCCAAAAGAATCCATATAGGGCCTATGTACAGAGATTTCTACATCATACTTTCCTGACATTCTGGAATTTCCTAATGCAAGAGTAATATTTCTCTGTTAGAAATACAAATTATGTACCCATTACAGAGTTGTGAGCACCTGTCTTATGGAAAATGAGTATGTTCAGAGAAGCATGCATGCACACATGTGGAGCTGGTTGTTGTCAGAGTCTTAATACATTTGTAGATGATTTCCATTCTAATGCCAAAGTGCATCCTTGGTTTATGAGGGCCATGGCAGTAGGGAGGCCTACTGTACATCAGTGTGGGTTTAAAATTTTCACTGATTGCCTAGTAAGTGTACCCTTGCTGGCTCAGAACACCCAGCCTCGGTGCATCAGTCCTCTAACAGTGTGGGCACTTCCAAAACACAGAATCACAGAGAATCACAGGAACTTTGGGGTGGGAAGAGATCCCCATGATCATCTAGTCCAACCATCAGTTTAGAATTGTAGTCACCCCTAAACCACATCCCCAAGTGTCACATCCAGACACCTCTTGAACTCTTCAAGAGATGGTGACTCCATCACTTCTCTGGGCAACTTATCTAATATCTAATCTGAATCTCTCCTGGCATGACTTAAGGCTATGTTATTTCATTATATAAAATAGTAATAAAAAAACAGCAAGGGAAATTTTAATTGTCTTTTGAGCCTTAGGTTTGGGGAATGCTTTTTGACCCCTTTTTCCCTCCAAAGATTTAAAATAAAAATTTGTTTCCAGCTCTTGAGGTGTCATGTAGCCACATCTTCAAATAGTATGAGCTGTCAGAAAAGCAGCAAATACAGCTAGCATTGACACAGCAAGTAATTTTTAGGTAAAAAGCTTCAGTCAGGCTTTCACAGCCACTGCTACATTCCTTATTTATGATGTTTTAGAAGTTCCAGACAGAAGAGGAAGTGCTGAAATGCTCAGAGAAAGGCACTTCTCTGCTCCAGAATGGAGTCCTGTCTGGAACTCAGCGTGAACCACTGGACCTAGCAAGAGAGACTGTCCTTGGGTGAGGCTGATTCTGGCTTCTACAAACCTATGGCAGCTGAAGACTTGAGCTAAGATGCAGGGCAATAGACTGTGACCTTTTGTGTGCATTCTTCCCATAATTATACAATAAAAATGCAGACTGTTATTTCTATCTTGCTAAATATCAGCTGTGAGTTTGAAACTGTCCAAGATCCCAAACAACACACTGTAACTTAAAAGCTAAAAGCAGGCAAAACCCACAAGCTGGAGAGCAGGGATAGCAGCATGTTCTACAAAAAGAAGCATAATATGACAATACTGATAGGAGCTTGTGTTTGCCTGTTGGGTAGAAAATGGAAATTTTCCAAGACCTTCTAGGAAAAGGCAGTATGGAATCATTTTGGGATGCCAGAAAATGTTGACAACCCTCAGGTGGGATAACCTTTAGGAAGGTTAGCGAATGGGGTGAGGGAAGGATCTGAAGAAAAAGAAGTCATCATTGTAGACTTTCCATAAATGGTGAAGTAAAAGGTTAAGAAATAATAGCAGAGGGACAAGAATCTTTTTGTTTACTGAAATGATATTTGCCAAATGAAGCATTGTTATTCAATGAGAACAGGTGATAACAATTCCTGAGTAGCTATCATGGGTCTCATGACCATTTAATCCTTACTCACCTGCACACCTACAAAATCAGAGTAGGAGGAGCTCTCTGGGGTCAGTTCAGCAATTGTCTTTTTGGTGTGCACCTGTGCTTGTCTTCCAGATGATCAGAGAAACTTATTGAGCAGAGTCTTGTATTGACTGATAGTGTAGAAGGTATCACAGATCCTTCTGATAATTAGTTGGTTTTGTGCCTTCACCAAACCGTGGCTGCTGAGGTAGGTATGCAAAGCTCCACATCATCCTGGCTGAGCTTTTCCTATGTAATAGGGAACAGGAATAGGCAATACTTGCACAATAATAGGGAATACTTGCATAAAGTTAACCCAGAGTGGATTACCTATCTTGCAGCTATGTGGAGCTTCAGGAGGGCCCAGAGCACTTCAGTAGTGAGTTGGTTTGTGTTCACCCTGGGCCTTATAAACCAGAAGGGAATTCTCTTCCCCTTTTGAGTGCTTTCTGAAATACTTGTTTACCATGGACCTTTCCTGCTACCTCACTAATTTCCATAGGTTCTCAAAGTATCTTGTACTTGTATAAAAAAGGCTGAATGGTGAAGTTTGTCTCATGATAACATAAGAATCAACAGGCACAGCAGATTTAAATGAGCTGGATTAAAGCCAAGTCTGTCAGCACAGCCCATTGGCATAGCAAAAGGATGAAGATGTGAGTTATGATGTATCTCCTGTGTATTGTAATTCTTTGTATGTGGAAGACTTAAGAATATCTTGTAATGGTAATTTCAATTCAATTTCAATGTATTTCAGTATGATATATTATCTAGAATTCATGTCTATTTTTGAACAGGTAACAAATGGAGATGTTTTGGTCCCTGATGAAGAAATTAGTTTACAAATTAATTTGTTGTAATAAAAACCTTTTCCAGACGTGTCCTACATTCTGCAATAATTTTGTTAAGAAGGTGTTGTAGATCCAGAATAGAATTTCTAGTGAAGATGAAATGCAGTTGCAGAGCAGGTATAGCCCAGTGTGCAGGGCCATCTGCCTAATTCCAATGAAAATCCTAAAGTTAAATCTCCAACATCCTAGAAACTGTTAGTGCTCTCTTTTCACCCCAATTCTGTCATGACCAGACATCAGAGGTTCCCTTAAAGATTTATGTTTTCTATAGAATCTGGTGATACTTCAATGAATAGTGGCTTAAAATAAATGTGAAGAAAAAAATTAAGAAAAATATTAATTTTCAAGTATTTTAAAAGAAAATAGAACTCATCCAATAAATTTGGGGAGTCACAGTTGCACATATGTCCAAGAAGAGCAAAATCAGTCAAAAATGCTTTCTTATTTTTTTCCTTTGTCATCCATTTGAAATGCAAATGCTCCTATTTCTGCTTATGTCAACACTGAAAATAGAATAATCAGGTTTTTAATAAGATTTTACTGTGGTGAGAATCAAATCCAGTATTATCCAATGACTTTGTAAAGGAAGTTATTAACTCTGGAGAAGTGACTACAAACTTGGTGAGAGCCAACAGAGCTATAAGCAAAATTTATGTCTATCTATAATGCTGGTTTTGGCACAAAGGAAAATGAATGAGCAAGTGCAAGAATAGGAAATAGTTGATCTTTGTCAGATATTCTTTGTGTTCTGAAGAGGGCTGTGAATAAATCAGCGAGAGAGAGAAACCTCTCAGGTATGTTGATGAAATTGCCTTCCCCTAGATGAAGGATGGTGAACTGTGGCTCTTCAGGTGAGTGAAGGTTACAGCCAAAGCAGGTCATGCTTTAGGCAGAACTGGAGTGCATTTTGGAAGTCAGTCTGAGTGTGAAAAACAGGGAGATGACAGGAAGTGGGCTTAGTGAAACAGGGAACAGCAATATTGACAGATTGAATACATCACTCCTGTGTGATAAATGAACATGCAAGGCACAGGAGCACATGCTCTGTGATTGGGACTTGCTTGCTTCGGAGGCTAGAAATAGACCTGAGCTTATTTTGAGCTGTCCTTGGATCTGGCAATGTTATATCTTGCCAAGAAAGGGTTATCTTTTCATTGCTTCTACCACCTTTCCTGTGTTCACCTGTGGGGACAAGCTGAAAGGGCTGATGCAGTAAAGCAGGAACATTTCCTTATGTGCTTGTTTCAGTTTTGTGCTTTAAGGTTGCTCCTCCTTTGCACTCTAAAGAAAGCAGAGCAATGCAGAAGGATGTAAAGAGCTGCTGGGTTGCCAGACAATATAATTCCCTCACAAGTTAATGTGAGGATGGGCACTCAGGTGAGACGAGCTGTGGCTATGTTATCAGGTATTTTTTCCATGTATGTGCAAGTCTGGCGTTTTTTAATACCTGAAAATGTAGGGATTTTTGCTTTGTTTCTTGCATTCACTAGTCTAACATTCTTCTTTTTTTATAAGCAAGAATCAATTGTCCTTTGCTAATTTTGATTTTAAAGCAAATATTTAAACATTTATTTTCTGCTAATCATGGGCCTGAAAAAGCATGGTCTTATAAAGTAATTTTGGGGTGACATTGAGAGTTGTTTAGACAAGAAAATCTAGATTGACTTTTTTTTTTCAGAGAAGAGACAGTAGTACTTTCTGTGAAAATCACATATTTGAGGAAAAAAGCCTCAATGTTTTCAGTTTCCTGCTTCCTGCAGGTATAAGATGAAAGAACAGCTTCCTTCCACAAAACAGCTATGTTTCCTTTCATAATAGAGGGCATAGAAGAGCTTTGATTTTGGCTAAATTAGAAAGGGGACACTGGTAGTTGCTGTGAAGTGTGTAGCCTATCCCACTGCAGAAGCAGGAGAGCTGCAAGCAGAGCCTTTTTCTCCACACTGTGACATTCAGCTGGTCTCAGTTCTTGGAAACACGATTCAGCATGTGTTTAACTTGCCATGCACGAATAATTCAGCTGAAGTCAAGCTCACATGAGATTCCACACACCCTCCTTGGGAAAGTAGTCATTACTGTGGGGAATATTCCATGGAGCTACGTGTATAAGGGCCACCTATATGGAGAACAAACATAGACAGTGTTGCCAGGGAACCCCAGGAGATCTGAGAGCGCACGACAGCAAGAGCAGACTGAAAGGGTCTGTCCTGTACTGCTTACACTGCAGAACTACACACTCTGGATTATAATCAGCCCCTTGAGGGCTGCCAGTTTATCCTGCCTGTATTTCACTGCAAATCATTCTTCTCTGCTGGGTGTATAGCTGCTGGGACACTGCTGAGGTCATTCTACTTCGGCCGAGGTGGCAGTCTTTACAATGAACAACTTCTTTGGCAAAACATTGGCAGCTTTATGGTGAAAGTAATTTCTGGGTACCTGGAGTCCAGCATGTCCTTATTTATTTTTGTGTCAGAGGTTTTTAAGTTTTTGGCTACACATTAAAACTAGTCATTCAAGTAGATCATATAAACTAGCCATCTTTCTTCTCTCTGTCACTGCACTCACAAGCCCATCCTTGCACAAGGGTCAGAATGTTGCTATTTATGTATTTCTGGTTGTTTTTGGACCATGTCACCACTTGTTTTCTTCTTTTTTCACGGCTTCTTAGAAATCAAGATTCTTGTCTTCATCCTCAGGGCATTTCTTGTTTTAACCCATCTACAGAGAAGACAGCTGTAATTGTTATTAAGTGTCTCTCTTATTGGAAGAGAGCCACTGAGCTCAAACACCAACTATGCAAATTGTCTACTCTTTGCACCTTATTTTATTGTCATGGTGTTACCTCTACCTGTCCTGTCTGAGTATTTCTTTCACCATTTTGTCACCTGCTTCTATGCTAAAATGTGGGATGTCCTTTCTGAATGAGCCAAAATACTACAATACTGACTCTTAGAATCATAAATTCATAGAATATCCTGAGTTGGAAGGGACCCACAAAGATCACTGAGTCCAACTTCTGGCCCTGCACAGAACAGCCCCAAGACTCACACCATGTGCATGAAAGCATTGTCCAAATGCTTCTTGAGCTCTGTCAGGCTTGGTGCTGTGACCACTTCCCTGGGGAGCCTGTTCCAGTGCCCAACCACCCTCTGGGTGAAAAACCTCTTCCTGATATCCAACCTAATCCTCCCCTGATGCAGTTTCATGCCATTCTCTGTCACTGGTCACCAGAGAAGAGATCAGCCCCCCTCTTGAGGAAGCTGTGACTGCAATGAGGTCTCCCCTCTGTCTCCCCATACAGCTTCCTCTCCAGGCCCTTCACATCTTCATTGCCCTCCTTTGGATGCTCTCAATGCCTTAATGTCTTTTACATTGTGTTGCCCAAAGCTGTCCCCAGCACTCGAGGTGAGGCTGCCCCAGCTCAGAGCAGAGCAGGACAATCCCCTCCCTTGCCTGGCTGGCCATGCTGTGCCTGATGCACCCAGGACAGGGCTGGCCCTCCTGGCTGCCAGGGCACTGCTGGCTCATGTTCAACTTGCCATCAACCAGGGCCCCCAGGTCCCTTTCCATGGCACTGCTCTCCAGCATCTCATGCCCCAGTCTGTCTGTACATCCAGGGTTGCCCCACCCCAGGTGCAGAATCTGGCATGTGCCCTTGTTCAACTTCAATAAGGTGGTGACTGCCCAGCCCTCTCATTTATCCAGGTCTCTCTGCAGAGCCTCTGCCTTCTAGGGAGTCAACAGCTCCTCCAAATTTAGTATTGGTGAACTTACTTAGTGGTTTTATTTTTTTGTTGTTGTTGGTTTTTTTTGTTGTTGTTGTTTTTTTGTTTGTTTTTGTTTAAAGACTCTTGTGTATTTTGCTTTTGTGGTGTACAAGGCTTTAGTCAATGTGTACAGTAAAAGGTATCCATATACATGAGGATTTGTGGTGTACACCCACGACGTGGCTGTACACTGGCAACTGCACTGCTTAGCCTTTGACTGCTGTGTGATTAGCTCTCTGGGCTTTGTGTGTGGATTCATTAGACACTAAATGCAAATTAAAAAAAAAAAAGAAGGCAGGATCATGAATTCACATAGTTTTGTCTCTTGCCTCTGAAAATTATGGATACTTAGTCCTCTTAACAGCAAAAATAAAACCAAATTGATGTGGATGATGAAAACAGAACATCTCTTGTTTCAGACACTAATTTAAGGCCAGGAGATAAAATAGGAGGGTAACTAGGAATGTCTTAACAGATTCCTGCCCTGCCCAAGGCTTTGAATTTCAATTCCTTTGTTTCAATCTTCACTGCTTCACAGTAGTATTATAGAAAGTAATTAATTGGCCATTGTTTCTGGAATTAGTTTCTAATTGCAAATGAAGAACTTTTCTCAGCTTTGACTGAGACATGACATTTTGATTCCATTTCAATGGGTGTAATAATTTTCTGTTTTGGTCTGGCTGTTTGCTGAAAGGGAAATAGGTGTGCAGAGGAATTTTTGGAAAATGCTGTGTAGGGAGTTAATGGAAGAGACTGGTATGAAAACTAGATGGATGTTACAAATTCTAGAATAAAACCAAGTTCTGGTCAGTGGCAGTAGAGACCACAATATGGTCTTTAATGCAATGGCCTTTAATAGACATGAGCTGCATTCAAGCAGCAGATAAACTTTGTTCTATTTCATCTGTGATGTTTAGAAGAAAGAAGTAAAGATAATGACATATGTGTTCATTAGCTTCTTCCATCAAGTTTGCAATTTAAGCCTTTTATCAGAAAGTAACAGCAGTTTTATTTTATTTAAATTGATATGTAATTAAATGAAAAGCAGTGCTGCTTTTCAAAGCTTTTCAAAGTAGTGTTTTTTCAAACCTTTTTATTTTTTTCCCTACCCCTGAGATAAGATACCAGAGTGTAATTATAGATATACAAAGAGTATCAATGTTCAGGAAATGTGTTTGTATCTCATCTTTATTTCAGAAACTTCAGCAGTGGACTGCCTAATAGGCAGTAATCCTGAAATACCAGGTATTCTAATAACCTGACGAATTCAGGTAAATGTAATAATATATTTTAATGATTTTGGATATACAGGATCACATCTTACTGACTTTTTAAGAGGTTCATTCTTTCACATATTGGTACAGAAATGAGTTTTGAATGAGTTCTTATGGGCTTTGAAATTTTACTCAGCCACATAGTATTCTTCTAACTTTAAATACTACAGGAGGCTTTCTCTGTGTGAACAGCTGACAATTGAAGAGTGTGTTTGCATAGTGTGTTACAGAGACCTTGGGAATTGTGAGGAGGACAAGGAAGGTGCATGCATGTGTTGCCTGTTTTTCATTATATTCCCAAGTTTATTTATTTTTTTGTGCTCTGGTGTCTGAACTACTCTTATATTTTGTGTATAGAACTCCAAATTTGTAAAAATACTGTCACTGGAGAGCTTGTCCCAGTTATATTAGCAATTCTGTGTCTTAAAAATGTATACATTTCCAGTACCTTAGTGACACAGAGAAATACTATCATTCCCATTTTAAGGGCAGAAACTGTGCAATGCAGTTTCATGCCATTCTCTGTCATGCACAAGATGAAAATTAAATACACAGGTGCTGGATTCAAGCTCAGATCTGGCATGATCTTCCCCTCAACTGGAAAGGGAGAAATTGTTCTTTTTCTAATCCAGAATTAAAATTCTTCTTTATCCTAGAAGTGCTGGTTAGCTTTTAATGTATGAGCAAAAAATACATGACTAACCAGGTCCAAGAAAAAATAATTCTAAAGGCTGAATCCTTGGACTCTTAAATTTCTTCAAGTATTGAGCTCTGTGACCTTCACTTAAGCTCTTTGAGCTCACACAGCATCATACTTAACCCTTTATTCTTTCTCTTAAATAGTGTTACTTTCAAAGCATCTGAATGAGCCTCCAGAAATCTAGGCTTAGTTCTTGGTCTTGACACAAGCCTCCTTCAGCCAAAACTTTCTACTCCCTGCTTTCAGTGGGTGATGGATTTAGGACTTTTGGCCTAATGAGCATGGGTAAAGGGACTTGGATTTTTCTGTAACTACTGCTATGATGCAACTGAAAATAATCTTATTAATACTGTTTTTGTGTACTTAGGCATACACTGAGTCTCTCTCCCTCACACCTGTGTCGTGATTTGGACACACAGAAGGAAAAATAAATAATGCAAAAATGTAATAATTTAGGACTTGTCAGGCTGAGGGATACTATTTCTCTGCACAATCTCAAGGAATCATGATGAAGTGCCTAGGCAGGGAAGAGACAATGCCCTGGAGCTTGTTTCCCATGTGTGTTGGGATGTTTTCTTCTCCACCCCCGCTCCTGTTTTACTGTTCTTCTTTCTATCACTGCAAAAATTATCTAAAAAATGATGCCATTAACCAATGCATATGCAAGTGACTTAATTAAAATATCCTCAATTATGTTAAACACAAGAAATTAATGGTATCCATTTAAACAATTATTGTTGTTAACATCAAAAAGATTTTAGCAGTAAGACAGGATAATAGATGAGAACCACATAGGCAGCAGAACATGGTATATATATTCTGATAATTTTAAAAAAATCAAAATTCCCTTTAATCTCAGTTTAATTATCCTGTCAATCAAACAATTACTTAAGCATTTTATCTCTATTGACTCTGAAGGAAGAAATTCAGTGAAAATTATGAAAATATTTTACAAGTAAGTTAGATGGTGATTTACACTGTTGTTGCTATTGTGGTGGCTGTGATGGTAGTGATGGCTGCAGATGAAGCTCCTTTTCTATTAGGTGCTGCCCCAACACTGTGTGAGGAGAAATCACAGCAGTGAGGAGAAGTAGGGCTATAAGATCTCTAAAACAAAGACAGAAGAATCTGCATGTAAGCAGTGAAATGACTTCTGTACTTCCAGAGGCAGCCGAAGAATAAGGGACAGAGTTAAAGCAAAAGACTTAACAGTGATTTAAAACCTGTTTTAAAAAATCCAGTAGTTAATGTAAACTAATCTTCCATTTTTACACTAGGAAAACTTAGATAAATTGATAGAGAGGCCACAAAAAGTAACTAGTAAGACACATAAGCTAAAGGCTGTCAAGGCTAGGATTAGACCTTATAACTCGACTCCCAATTCCTTGCAGTAAGTAAATCATACTGCATGAAATTAGTCATTGTGTGTTTTAGTCATCCATTCTCTGATTGACTAATTTTGGGGAAATAAAACATCATCACAAATAATTTTAAGTCAGTTCAAACAAATTACTTAGTCTATAGGTTTTTTTTTCCCCTAAAAGTCTGCTTTTCCTAATTCCCAGATAAAATGAAACACCTCCAGTAAATGTGATCACTATGCTTTTCCAATTTCAGGGTTAGTAGGAAATCCCTTGGGCTGTATGAACAATGTCTGGCTTGCCTACCTTTTGCAGAAGCCTGAGTAGTCAAAGAAAAGCCAGTGGTTCTGCACAACAGAGTAAAACAGAGATTGGCTGTGGATGATAATTGCCTCAAATATTTCTTATGGAGTTCAATGACCCTGCTCTTTTAGAGAAGACAGTGTTGCCTGCAGGTAGTTTCACCACGGCTTGTCTCTTTTTCTTTTTTTTTTTTTTTTTTCTCTAAAAACTTTTTATTTTATCCTTAATGACTCAGCCACTTTTGCCAACAAGGCTTTTTAGTATTTTACTCCTGACAATGAGACAGAGAATGGTGTTGAAAGGTATTGTAGCTGGCATAGCCTGCAGGCACTGTGAAGCCAGGTAAAATAGTTTGTCTCCTCACTGTTTAATCTTGGCTTGCACTCACGCTGACTTATTAAAACAACATGGAAAAAAACGCAACCCACCCAAATATTCCAGCTTGATTTTTATCATGAAAGGGCTTCTGTGCCAAGAAGACACCTGGCTGGTTGAGGAGTGTTGTTTTCCAACACAGCCAGATTGTTCATTATATTTCTTTTCAGGGGCCAGGTCAGAGTTTTGAACTCTGAACATCCTTTACCTCTCCACAAACAAAGCGAATATATAGGTTGGCTTTTATTAATTAACCCATCTTGAGATTGCAAGGTGCTGACAAGAGGGCACAGTTGTATTAGAAATTTGGATTTACAGATTAAATTTGGAGTTTTCCTGAGCTGTTATGGCTTTATCTTTTCATCAACATACCCCAGGATCTTTAATTTCTTCATTTTTCCAGTATAATTTCAGTCTTCTGCCAAGTCTTTATCAGTTATCTCTTTGTTTCTGACCCTGAATATTTGGAGATGAACTCCTGAACTTGCCAGTTCCAAACCCTGTGATCATAGTAATGGTGCAAGAAGTCAGGAGCCTACTGGAAATTCAATTGGAAAAGTGAAATTCAGAACTACAAGCATATAATAAGCTCAAAGAGACATTTCCAGAAAAAAAAAAAAAAAAACCAACAAAAAACCAAAAAAACAAACAAACCCAAAAAACAAAACCAAAACAAAATAACCCAAAAAAACCCACCCAAAAACCCCCCCCAAAAACCCCACAACCAAAAATCTTGTAAGCTGCTGTTCTAGAAATGGAGTGGTGGCTGTCAGTTGCTGATGTTGTTGGCTGTATTATGACAGCAGGCTGAACACTGGAGAGTGACACACACAAGCACCTTATGTGATCTTGCAACAGGATATTTTAACTGTAACCCACTGGACTAAAAGGGGTACCAAAACTGTACTGAGAGGTATCTGCAGCAGAATGAGTTTAAATATCAGTGTTATGTTCCTGATATTCTTGTTCCTGTTCCTGCAAGAAAGACACTGAGGCTGACAGTAGGCTCCCCACCTGCTATTATTCACAGTGAACTCTGGATGTGCATCACACTTAGATCAGCCCCAGGGACATATCTACTTGCCCAGGCACTCTCTAGCTGTCCAGTCGCCTCTTTTGATGGCTTTGGTCCGACAGCAAAGCCTGATAGTTTCTCCTGTCATGATTCTGATGTTGTTTACCATAGACACACATGGGATTTATAGTGTGATTTGAAACTGAGTGGCTTTTGTCTGTCTGTCTGGGTCATATGGCTATGAAGGTTCCACAGATGCTCTGTCACATGACGTGGTTGTAAGCTCCAAGAGCAAAGAGTATGTTAGCATAATACTCATTGTAAACAAGGACCTCAGAGTATAAGGCTCTTTGTTGCCTTTTGTTACTTGTTCCTTCTATACATTTGAAACCATTTCCTTTATTCACCATGAAATTCATCCTTACCAGGATCTGGTATATGTTGTCTGAGCCATTTCACTCTATCAATACAATCTATTTTTTTCCTTATACCATCCTAGTTAGTGTGTTGATCAGTCTTAAAAATTAAGCAAAGTTGAGGCTGGGTGGTAAGTGGATGAATGACTTCCAAGAAAACATCATCATATTGTACAGGAAATAGCATTAGTAATTCATAACAAAATTATGATTCTTAATTTTGAAGTGCTTTAGAAATAATAAATCTCCTGTATTTTGAAGAGGTAAAAAAGCTGAATCATTCTCTTCAATATGAACCCTGAGGGTTTTGATTTTATAGTTGAATTTTTTTTCTTTGTGTGGGAAGCCTCTCTGTCTTACATGAATTGTATGGTGCTGCTTTACTGTTGCCCTTTAGTAGCCCCAAGATTAGTCTGTAGTGGCCCTACCAGAGTGTCTCTTGGTTATTTGTCATGTAGGGTGCATTTGATAATGAACCCCTTGGCCCTCCACTGCTGCACTTGCTGCCAATGTGCAAACACATTATACTTCAGGGCACAGTGGGTGCAAAGGACTATTATGTGCATAATTAACTTGCTGCTTAAGTGGGCTGAGTAGTAAAGGCAGGTCACTTCTTTAATATGAATCAAATATGTTGAAGAAAACGTTGCTGCTAAAAAAAAATAAAAGGCATTCACTACTGGCAAAATTATTTGACTGCTTATAGAAGTGGAATATATGGATAGGATGCTCAGGGAACAAGATTTTAAATGAAAATTTTCCAGTAAGGTTACTGTTTCTCATCAGCTTTTATATTTGTATCAAAGGGGAGAGGTGAAGGTGAAAGGCTTACTCACAGACACAGAGTGAGCCAATGATTAGCATATATTATTCTCCTAGTTTCCTCAACTTTTGAAAAACAATTTTCTTTTTCCTCTTTCTGTGCAATTTTAGGAGAGGTTTGTTATTTTGAATTAAAAAATAAACAAAAGGGTAGTTATGCCATTTTAAGTAAGATGCATAGATGTCAGCAGGGCCCTTCTCCTCATCACAGGCTTTTGCTCAATCTAGCATAACTCAACAAAACCTTGCAGTGATCTCTCTCTGCCAGCAGAGCAACAAGAGGTAAAGAGTATGAAGGCAGACTCTTAGAGTTGCTCAGTGAAAAGAGAAGAGGGAATAGACAAAGTGAAACACAGGAAAGTCCACTTAACAGAGAAAAAACCCATTTTTGTTGTGAAGGTGGTCACGTAGCGGAACAGGTTGCCAAAAGTGGTGTGGAGTCTCTGTCATGGAGATCAAACACCTGACTGGAAAAGGCTTGGAGCAACCTGCTTTAGCTGACCCTGCTTTGAGCAAGGAGATTGGACTTTATGATCTTTGAGGATTCCTTTTAATCTCCATCATCATTCTGTGATTCTGTGTAGTTATCTATAGGTAACTGAACTGTATAAACAGTGGGGAAAATTTGCTGCCATATTTTGCATTCCTCAGCAAAACTAAGGTGTCCTGGAGTGATCTTTTGAGAAGAAAATGTAGAGGTCAAAAGCCTTTTGAACTCTAGAAATTGTAGGTTTGTCAAATCTTTGCAAGAGAAGGGGCAGAAGTCACATGCCTTGAAATTTCTATCAATTGAGACAATCCTTTCAGAATAATTGTAGAGAACAAGACTATTTTGGCATGGGGTGGACTGCACAGGTCTCTGCCTGTGCAGGTAAATTTCTGTGATTCAGGTATCTCAACACAAAGGGACACATGTTACTAAAGCAGTATTTTATTTGTGTTATGTAGATGTACTTGTACATGACAATGGCTTAAAGCAAGTTTTAATGTACTAGCAAAAAAAAAAAAAAAAAAAAAGAGAAGGTAATCATCAAGGGGAGGTGACTTGCTTTGTACTGTTGTTATCCAAAACAGTTTGAGCTAACTCTCCTATATTCTAGATTGTGTGAAGGATTTATCTGGGTAAGCAAGTGGAAGGTAAAAAATAAAAATGTGTGAAGCTGGGTTTGTTAGTCTAGCTGTGTCCTTCCTGGTTCCTGGAATGCTTATTCATTCCTTACATCTTTTGCCCATCTGCAGGACCTGAAGTTGGAGGTTTTGTTGATTTTGATGTTGTTCATACCTTTAAATATGCCTAAAATATTTTTAAAAAGCCGATTAACAGTGCCTTCCCAGTATGGTGTGGGAGTTCACTCAGATATTGCTTACCTCTTTTACTGCTTACCTGATACAGCATAAAGGATTACCTTTTACTGCATGGTCCCTCGTTAATTTTTATTAGTTGCTGGTCAACTCCTCAACTCAATCCACTCTAATAAATTAATGTGATAAGACACAATACCTTAATATACTTATTAATACGAATGAATGGAATCAACTTTGCTGCACACCTGTTCTCAGTAATCTGTGCAAATACTAGTGAATTATCATTGCCTTTCAGAAATAACATCTACAGTGACATCTTGTTATTCTTTTTTGCTGGCTGATGAAGCTCCTGTTATTACATTGCACAGGATGCTTTGGAAAATACAGTCACTGTGACTGTGAACTGTGGCTGAACTTTATACATCTTGAAGAGACAGCTCTAATTTGCTTGTGGCTCCACCAGAACTGTCTGCCTTTATGGCTGGAAATGGTATAATACAAAAGGGTCTCAGAAATATCAATGTATTAAGTGTTACTAGAGCCCACAGGGCAAAATCAGAAGAGACAAAGTAGAAGTGGACTTCAGTCTGATGGGTGTAAGTCGATCTTCTGTACAGGGAATTATTTCCTTGAGATCTGCTCTGGCTCCCTCAAGGTCATACCAGCCATCCATGACAGAGGGGATCTACAGAGAGCCCTCTATAGTGATTTTAAGTTTAGCACCTGGAGGAGAGGTGCTAAACTTGCAACTTACCTGGCCTTCATTAGAGATTGTGAAAGAGGAAGAAAGAGGAAGATAATATAAATTTAATCTAGTGAAAAATATTTAACATATTTTGACTTGTCTCAAAATATACAAATTTGATTCCTTTTTCTGCCCTTCATGGTAAAAAAAGTAATTGCAATACTTGTATCTTCTTTTTAGCTCTGATTTGAATCAGTCATTGCCCCCATTGTAAGGTGGGGACAGTGAGGCATATAGACACCTGAGAATCTGTCAGGAAGACCATTTCAGATTATGGACTGGACAAAAGGGGTTCATGTTTCCAATTTGGGAGCATAAAGTACCAGAATATCTCCCATTTTCCCTCCTTCTCACTCCCAATATCTGTTTAAAAATCTTTGTCTTGTTCAAAGGTTGTGTTCCAGTGCTCAAGCTTTGGTCCTCTAAAATGACTGAGTTAAGCTTAAGCCCAGAGCCTTGGCATTTTGCATGTGCTGGAAGAAGCAGAACTGAGAACTTGAATAGTTTCTTCAGGCTATGGTCATATGAAAATTATTCCTAACTGTATGAAGATAAGCCATTCCACCAAACACTTTCACCCGGTTTTGCCCAACACTACAAACAGCATATCTTGGTTTATAAAAGTAATCCATAATTATTGTGTTTTAGTGTCTATTCTTCTAGTTTACATGTGCTGCCACCTCCAATTTATACTCTGCTCTCGTCTTGATATGATACTTGAAAAGTCATGCCAGTCAGGTGAAGCCCCAGGTGACTGGAAAATGAAAATAATTGTACAAATCTTTAAAAAGGGTAGAAAGGAGGATCCTGGGAACCACTGACATGTCCGTGTCATCTCTGTGCTAGGGAAGATCATGGAACAAATCCTTCCAGAAGCTGGGCTTAGGCACAAGGAGGACAGGGAGGTGATTTGAGACAGGCAGCACATCTTCACCAAGGGCAAGTCCTGTCTGACCAACCCAGTGGCCTTCTCTGATGTGACTACATCAAGGGACAAGGGAAGGGCTACAGATGTCATTTATCTGGACTTTTGTAAAGTGTTTGACACAGTGCCTCACAGCATCCTTCTCTCTAAATTGGAGAGAGATGGATTGGATTGGGTCTGTTTGGTGGATAAGGAATTGGTAGAATGGTCACATTCAGAGGATTGTGGTCAACAGCTCAGAGTTCTGAGGAACTCATCTTCTCTGAGGAACATCATTTCTTCTCTGTGGTCAACAGCTCAGAGTTCTGAGGAACTCATCTGTTCTGAGGAACATCATTTGTCACTGATCTGTAGATCAGTGACAAATGATGTCGCTCAGGGATCTCTGTTGGGACCAGTGTTATTTAATACAGGCAAAGGGATCAAGTGTACCCTCAGCAAATATGCAGATGACAACAAGCTGAGGGGTGTGTCTGACACACCTGAATAAGGGAATGTCATCCAGAGAGGCCTGTATGAGCTCAGAATGTGGGCCTGGGAACCTCATGAGGTTTAACAAGACCAAGCACCTGAGTTGGGGCAGCCCCAGTGCCAATTGCTGGGGATGCAAAAGGCTGGGGATGGACAGATCAAGAGCAGCCCTGCTGAGAAGGACTTGGGGGTGCTGGTGGGTGAGAGGCTGGACATGACTTGACAGTATTTGCTGAGCCCAGAAATCCAATTTTATCCTGGGATCAAAAGCAGCTTGGCCAGCAGGGCAAGGGATGGGATTCTGCCCCTCTATCCCCCTCTGGTGAGATCCCACCTGGAGTGTTGAATCCAGCTCTGGGGTCCCCAGAACAGGAAGGACATACTTCACCTGTTGAAGTGAGTCCAGAGGAGGGCCACCACCATGGTTAGAGGGATGGAGCACCTCTCCTACAAGGACAGGCTGAGAGAATTTGGATGGTTCAGCCTGAAAAAGAGAAGGCTTTGGGGTGACCTAATAGCAGCCTTCATTACCTGAAGGGAGCCTGCAAGAAAGATGGGCAGGGAAACTTTAAAAGGGCATGTAGTGACAGGACAAGGGAAATGGTTTCAGCTGATAGAGGGTAGGTTTAGATTAGATATGAGAAAGCAATTTTAATTGTGAGGGTGGCGAGGCACTGGAACCATCACAAGGCTGCCCAGAGAGGTTGTGGGTGTCTCACCTCTGGAAGTGTTCCAGGCCAGCTTGGATGGGGCTCTGAGCAACCTGGTCTGCTGGAAGGTGACCCTGCCCGTGGCAGAGAGGTTGGAACTAGATGATCTTTAAGGACCCTTCCAACCTAAACCATTCTATGATTCTTCTGTACCAACTTTTCCAAAGAGAACACAACATGTCTTAGTGATACGCTTTCCTACCTTTTCCATAGACAAGTTTATAAAGTCTTAGATGCAACTGGTAATTCCATGTTCATTTTTATAAATTCTGCTGACCAGAAATCAAGATTTTGCAGCTTTTGAACACTGACAGAATGTCTGCTAAAAACATTCAGATGTCCATGTGATTACCAGTGACTTTCTTCACAATAAGAAGAAACTTATATCTCTGAGAAACAGAAAGGATGTTTTATATAAATTTAGTCTAAAATATCTTTGGAAGAGATTGCTGAAAATGGTTAGGAAAATTGATGGAGTTCACTAGCCAGAGGGATCTTTTCCTGCTTTTCAGTAGAGGCAGCAATGACTGGCTGGGATCATTGTAGCACTGCGTGGATCGGTTAGATAAAAAAATGATTTTGCACTAGAAAAATTACCTTTGCAAGTTTAATGGATTTAACTTCAGTATTTATGGATTAAAATTTAGTATGCTTGAAAATGAAAAGCAAAGTTGAGAGATGCATCCCAAGTCCACATATATTTTTTATTAAAGCAGAAAATGTGTTGGAAGAGGGGAAGGGTGAATAGTTGTATGGGGAAATTTTTACATAAGATGGTATGGCCTTTAGCTATGAGAAACTGAAGTTTACTTTGGCATGCTTGCTGCATGCAGCCCAGACAATTTGCCTGCCATGATGGGGAGAATGGCAACAGGTATGAAACTGTCACCCTAGAAGAGCAGCTTCTAGCAGAGTGTAAAGCAAACAAGGAAAATGAGGCTGTGAAATTCAGTTGGTGAAGCATACTGCCCTTTTATTGGCCACCTCCTCCTCATAAGGAACAAAATGAAAATCTCTGATGGGAAGTGCAGCATTTTTCTTGAGGGCAGGAGCGCTGAGAACAGCCCTGTTCTTAGAAATGTAAGGTGTGGTTTTGCACAAAAAAAAAAAAGTTCTTTGTTTTATAGCTATGACATGCTATAATATCACTGCTGACATGAAACTGAACAATTCAGGAAAGGTAAACAACTTAGAAAGCACATAAAAATTGCTAAGGGACTTCACCTGGTAAAGTCAGTGGGACTTTTTGCCTGGTATGTTGAAAGGTTGAAATCTCTGTAATAAAGAAAAAGTAAAAAAAAGGAAAAAGCTGTGACGTATAATTTAGGGCTTGACCTTACAGCTACATTTGTTTAAGTAGTTTCACTCTTTTCTGAAGACTTATTCCATTTGGTGAAGCATTATTTTTTCCTAAGTTATGTTGCCATGTTAGTTTGTTCATAGTTTTCAGACACAAAGGTATTTGGGGACATATCTTTCCCTTGTTGAAGTAATGACCAACCCTTCTCACTTATTTCAAGGGTACTTTAATCTATCTTTTCAGGGCTTTTTTAATTAAAATGAATTATTCTGTATGTGTACAGCACTTTGAAAGTACACATAGCTACGTAAGTGCTATGTGTTATTACTATTCAACTCATTATCTTTTATCATAAAACTAGCTGCGACTTAGCTGCTGTTAAGCTTCTTAGTTCTCAAGGAAAATTAACACTAGAAAATGCTTTGACATTTTTTTTTTATTAACCATGGCAAATTACTACTGCCACTGATTACAGCAGTGATGTCAGGGTATGAGCACTAACTGAGCCAATGTAGAAATCAGTTGTAGCTACACTTCTTTGGGAAACTGTATGGTGATGAGTTGCTGTGCTGCACTTGATCATGATGATGCCATTTGGAAGCACAGACACCTGAACATGAATTGTCATTTCTCCATCCTTTTTACAGACACAATACATGCACACAGTACACCTTTGGAAAGTGGTAACTGTGCACCTGACTTGTGTCAGTGGTCACAGGAGGTACAGGGAAGTGGAAAGGCAGAAGAGAAAGACACCATTGAGGCAGTTGCATTCTGCCTGTGCATGTGTGTTTCAAGAATGGGACACTTCACCTACTGATGTTGTCATAAGAAATTTATTTCTGTACAAGTGCATTTGAAAATCCAGGTTTTTGAGGTTTCTATGCTGGAGTAAATATGTCTTGCTTAAAGTTAGGTGTGTGTTTAAGTTGTCTGTTTTAGGAAAATTATCTGATTTTGTTGGGAAGAGGTAGAACTTTAACTTTTTTCATGTGAAATTAGAATCTTGCTAGCTCCCTAAAACAGGCAAGTTCTCTGTCAAGTTTGCCATTGAATAATTGTAGTAATAATAATTAAATATTAGTAATAATAATTAAATAGTAAATACAAAACTCTAGCACTAAATATGTCTATAAATTAATTTTTCTTACTGTATCTTATCCACATATATTCAGATTGTTTTGATGTAAAAACCTGATTTTTGCTGTTGGGAAACATTGTGAATTAATAGGAGTGGGGTAGAATAATATTGTGGATACCTCTAGGGTAAATGCTACAAGGCATTATTTAGGCTACAAAAATACTTCTCATACTTAGTTGTCTTTTGGCTTGGTTGTAACAGAAGTATACTTTAGTTCTTGTAGTTTTTAAAAGAAATAGACTATATCCTAGCCGTTGCCATATAGCTTTTTTATTTATTAAATTACTAGTGTTATTCCTACCTGTACACAGTGAAGATGAGGGCCCTTTTTTCACTTGCAATGAGACTTCATAAATAAAATCACATAAAAACTGATAAGACTCTTGGTACTTTGAGTGTGAGGGAATAAGATAGATTACTGCCTATGTAAATAAAGGTATAATGGAACCTTACAGGTGAATGGCATTATTTTGTGTCTCTGCTGCATTATTCTGATTACTGCTGTTAGTAATATCTGACACTTACACGTCTTTTCTCTGGAGATGTTCAAATCTTTAAAGCTTTGAAAAGGTCACTTATGTTTCATAAAAATCTGTGTTTTATATAAGTCTTTAAGTAAAAAAGGTATATAGGCAAAGCATGGCAAAGGTTTTCAGTGGCTTATTTAAATGCACTCTTTGACTTGACTCTTAATCTACTGTTGTAGACTTGGTTGTTTGACTCTTAATCTACTGTTCCATCTAAAATGTTTATTTCCACCAGCACAATTCTTCTGATGTATAGGGAATTACATTTAACTTTCTGAATCACTACATTTCCTTTCAAATGCCTGTTTAAATATTGTTAGGAGGAAATGAAAACTAATGTTCCTGGTCACTGCATTTATTGAAATGGTATGTCATGCTGAACCTCAGAACAAGCAGTTTTCATCATCTAGAAAAACTTTACCTTTCCCAAGAGAAGGCTAGCTGTGGGAAGTTTTTCCCTTCAGGTTAGGAAGGCAGCATAACAGACCTCACAACAGATATTTAGGCAACTATAAAGAGCAAAATGTACTTGGAGCAAAGAACATGGTGAGGGGATAAAAAGCAGAAATCCTAGACCCTGTACTTGTGTTAAACTTATTTCTAAGACAAAGTTTTGATTTTTTTTTTAATTGAATTACCCCATTTTATAAACTTGCTTTTCAAGGGTATTCTAACATTAAATCATCAAAATCTTTTTTACTTGACCCTCTGTTGTTGAACATTAGTTGTGGCAGCATCAAGTAACTAAGAACCTGAGAATCAAACCTGCTATTTTCTTTCTATTTCTGGCTGGAATGAATCTTTGCCTTGATAAAAGGGGAGAGACATGTACTGAAATAAAAAAAAAGTTACAGAACCCTGAAATTCAAGTTCTGGCTTGTGACTGCAAATTGCTGAAATTCTCTGAGGCTCTGCCCCTTTCTCTACCTCATTCTTCTAAACTTTTTTAGTTAAATTGGAGCTCTTCAAGGCAGGGATTTTCTATAATATATACTAATTCAAGGCTTAGCATAGTTGATGTTGATGATTTAACTTAAACGTCATATTTCCAAATGAAATGAACAAACCATAAAGAAATGAGCATGAATCACGACCTTAATGTGGGGAACTGTGGTAGGAGATGGATGGGGGCAGCCATGGGATTGTACAAGTGTCACAGGCTTCTAACCACAGAAACTGAAGTCTGAAAGAACATGCTTTTACAAGGCATCCTAGGCCTTAATGATTTCCAAAGGAAAACATGGTAATGGGGTTAAAATTAATTAAAAACAAACAAAACCAAACAACAAAAGAATCCAAAGTGGGAATGGAAAAGTCAAATTTCACTAGAATCAAAGCAGAAGTTTCAATAAATCTGCCCCCTCAGTAAGTCTGAAGTCAGTGTCAGCTGAAGACTGAAAGTATTCTTATTTCTTACAATACACAACTTTTGAGTACTTTCTACTGCTCACATTGCTGAGTATGTATCCTGTCTAGCATCCCTATTATCCCTGAAAATACAGCTCAGAAATTTGCTGGGTTTCATATAAAAAAAAATGAAACACTATTGTGGGTTTATTTTTTTTGAGAAGTGACTGACTTGAAATATTTTCCTCTGTTCTGAAAAATAGGGAAAAAAGCACATAAATTTTTCATGGGGAAAAAAGCACATACATTTATACATATTTAACATCACTCTATAAGAAGCAAAATGGGCACTTTTTGCATTATCACTTAGATTGTTTTAGGATAATAGAATAAGCTTTTTCTAATGCAGCAAAGAAAATGTTCAGTATGGACAATTTTTCAAACAGAAGAAAATATAGTAGAAAGCCCAGCATGAGCAGATGGTCTGAGTAATTTAGGAAAAGCTGGAGCCCTGGGCTAAGGCAGACTTCGAGCAGTATTGTTCATGTGTCCCATATACATTTAACAGTTTCTGATAAACCCATGAAACTGAAGGAGTTCATCAAAGTAATGCCAGTCTTCAAATGGCCTGAAAGCCATTATTTATACTCTTGAATGTATGAAGCCAAGTTGTTGCAAGGAGATTTGGACACCTACAATATGATTTCATTCAAAGATTTGTGGTTTCTGACATGAATATTAAACACTTTGAAATAAAAGAAGAAGCCTTGGCTTTCCAGCTTTGATATAGGAAGTTCCATGCCCTCAGTTAGGGAAATGAATTGCCCATGAACTCCTTACTGCCTTATCTAAGAAGACCTAGGTATTTTCCTTATTCCCAAGGCTGAAGAGCTACAAACTCATGGATTTCCCAGAAGATGCAAACTTCTAGGATATTTTGGCTGCCAATTCGTGCTTTCTAAAAGGCATAGAGATAGAGTATTGACAGAACTAAGAGAAGCAAGGTTAGGTAGGAAATTAGAATCCAACTGAAAAAAAAGTCAAAGTTGTCTGATCTGAGACACTGAGCATTGATGGTATTTGGATATATATATAGTTATTAATCTCATGCATCTAAGAGGCTATTATTGTGAAGAAGGTCAGTGATTTGCTGGGAAAAAGGAAATAGACCCTTCTCAATTGGAAAAAAGTGGGGCTAGGGGGCTTTTCTAGAGCCTTGAGCCAAATTACTTAGAAGGGGCCACAGAGATGATAACAGAATTTTATACATACTCTCCCCCACCCTCCCCAC
>VZRH01004960.1:763291-786719 GCA_013397555.1 Urocynchramus pylzowi | reverse complement strand
CTTCCCCCCCGACTCTGGTTTTGGTTTTCAGATGGGTAGGAATACATTAACATCATAACTCATTGACAGCTACACACTTAGCTGCCAGTATCCTCCTGCATACATGTATTTCATGTGGATAATCACAGGAGAGGTGGACTTTAAATTCTAGACACAGTTTTTCTGGGGAATTTGAGAGGTAATTTACAGAACCTACAAATAGATGAAGTTGTTCTCATATTCAAGACATAAAAGTCTCTTTTGTTCTTCTTGTGCATTATTCAGAATATTTGGGCTGACTAATTTTTCTTCTGACAAACTCCTCTGACTATCCTTGTTAATAAATCAGCTTTCCTGGTTTTCTTTAAAGAAACTGCTTTATCTTTTAGGGTGGATAGGGAGTTTTGTTTTGTTCTATTCCAAAATTAAGTCTGACTCAGCCAGGTGTGTTTTAGCATCAGCTTTGTTGAAACAGGGAGACAATTTTTGTTTTGCATATAAATTTGGGGATCATTAGTGAAGGGATGTGAGGAATTCTTCTAGTCTCAAATTTGTCACTATTATACAACCACACCCATGAGTCAATTTTTTTCATTGTCCCATCATACAATGAATGCAAGCTCTTAGAAGGTGCCAGGCTGACAGCTTTGAAGTTTACAGAACAGGTTTTGCAGAGGCATTAGCAGTCCCAGTTCTCCTTGTGCACTTCGATCTTTCTGAACAACTGCAGCTCGATTAGAAGACAACCTCAGTTACTTCCTGGTGTATCTAGTTATAACTTGCCATCTCTTAGGATATCTTGTTCTTTCCTTATCTAGAAGTGACCCAATTATATGGCCTTTTTCTTCCTTAGTTCATTTGAATACTGTTCCAGTTTGGCCCCTATTGGATGAAATGACCTCTAATTGTAGCGCTGCTTTGTGGAGTGAGTGGGCAGTGAGGGTGACTTCCTTTATCTGCTTCAGGAACTTCACTCTAAATTGCTATGGAGAGCTGCTCCTGTGGGCAATTTGCATTCTTCTTACCTGTACTCAGCCACACTGCAGATAAACTCAAAGAATCAGGTCTCTGGAGTATTAAATCAACAGCTCTCACAGCTGCCAGTTTCACAAAATAATCAACTCTCAATTATGCAGAATAATGGCAATGGTAGAATGACCCAAATAAAACAAAACCAAGGCTTATAATAAAAGGTAAATAAATTAAGCAGTAAGGATAGATTTAGTGTGCTCACCTTGGAGATGCTGGTAAGCAAATTCCTGTAGAGAGCAGAGGCAGCTTTAAGCAGGCAGAATGAGGCTGGGCATGAATGGTGCTCCATTCAGATGGGGTGATGTGGCCAGGAGTGATGGAGGAAGGCAAGGCCTGGAGATCCACACCATGGATAATCCATTCAGGTAACATTGCAACTTGTGCAAAAAAATGTAATTCTCTTTTCATTAAACATATTATTTCTTTTAAGAAAATATGCTGCTGATCCTAACCAAAAAGTGTCAATAGACAGTGAATGCTCAATGGCATTTTAAACAAGGGAATTGTTGCTGAGAGGTGGGGGTGATTTTTCTCTTTGGCAAAAAGAGAAAAAATGCGAGTTTATGAGAGGTACAAATTCTTGTTTGGCTTTAATAAACAAATTTTGCCCAGGGCGGCAAGGCTAAGCTAAACTTTTTTCTTCCTCATCTCTAGCCGTATCACTCTGCAGCTGCACAATTCTCCAGGGATAAGCTCATGGACACACTAACTTGCTCTGAAACAAAAAGCTTCATTCTTTGGTTTTGGCAGTGAAAGCAGTGAGAAGCAGCAAGGCAGGCACACAGGTTGTACTGAATCCTTTGGGATGGTCTCTCCCATGAACCTCCTGGGGGTAGGACCAGAGCAGCAGCCCTGCTTGCCTCTCACTATGAGGAACTCTTTCACAGCTGTGCTGCAACGAGCAAGTGTATTCAAAATAGTCTTGCTTAGTTGGAGAAAATAAAGGCTGAGTAACCAAAATATCAATCGATCTACTTGGTCTTGAAACAGTGTGATTGAGTGCCACAGTAGCTTAGACAGGTAATGAAGCAACAAGGAAGTAAAAACCAACACAAAAAACTGAAGATTGTAAAATACACTCTCTGACATGCAGAAAGCTACTATGGATGCACTATAAAATGAGATTAGAAGAAGTGACTTGAGCTGTAGTGAGTCCACCTCAAATTTTCTATGTCCAGTTACAATTATCAAGAGAGTTGAAGTAGGCAAACGTACTTACTTAGGAACTCATGTCCTAATCTTCATGCTCCTGTGGTTGAAACTGGAAAGAAACATGATGCTGTGCATGGCTTCGGTTTTGACGGCACTGATTTTTATAAACATTACAGAATATGAACATCTATACTGATACTGTTGACTTTAGCCACATGCAAGGTTTAGTAACAGTAAATGCTTTAATGTTGTTGGCTTTGCTCATTCCACCTTGACAAATTATGGATGATATGTTTAATTTCCCATTACTGAACCTGACTGCTCCTTAGATTACGAGAGGACTTTTATTTTCTTTTGCTGATGAAGAACTGAGGTACATTGTAGGGCTATGCCCAAATTATATAGGAAGGTATGGCAGAGCAGGTAACTGAAATGAGCTTTAGCTGAACCCTGTCTCAGTTCTTTCATGGGTAAATTCAATCCTGCCTAATTCTTCCTTGTGTATCAAATTCATCCAGTTTTCCTTCAAGAAAGAAGGCTTCAAGACTTCAAGGCTCTCTTAATGTCTCAAGGTCTAGAGCCATCTAGCCTTTCTTCCTTCTTTCATGACCATCTGCAGGGAAATAGCAACTGCCTGTTGGCTTCAAAAGCGAGATTATGCTCTACATATCTGACTTTCACAAGAGATGCAAATAGAGAGTTCCCTTGTATATTTGATGTCTGAAATAACCACAGGGATCAGTAGTTTCAGTCAAGAAGGACAAAAACTATGAACTACTGTCAAGAAGTAGGGTTAAGCTTTCCATCTCTTTTGAGGGCTGCCGGACTCTCCTGTCAAGCTGACTAGAAGCACATTGTGCCCTGCAGAGACAGGCTACTTCTGAAGACAGTAATGAGAAAAACTAGCCTTTTACATTTATTTACTCAAAAGATTCATGACTTTATGATTGTATTAGGGAGTTATCATCCATTTTTTGACTGATGCTCCCAAACACAATCTGTTGCAGTTCTCTTTAACTCTATCCACGCAGTAGCTTTATGTGCAAGAGAGGTGACCCAGTAAATAGGAGCTACCACCTCCCACCAGTGCTCCGTGGGCTTCCTGCTCGGCTCCCAATGCACTTCAAAGCTCTGAGCTGTCTGGGCTCCAGCTGTCTCACAAACAACCTCTTCACCCATGAAGCCTGCTGTGGGTAGGGGCAGTTGTTTCACAGGAACCCAGAATACATTGTGTTCCCAGGGTAAGTTCTTGCCTGACTTTACCTCCAGGGAACAGGAAGAGCCTGAGCTGGACTGTCCTCAGAGCTGTTTGCAAACTGTTCTCAGAAACAATGGCTGATGATTCATCTGGCACTGTCATCAACAATCTCCAGGCCTGCCGTTTAACAGACCTTCCCAAAATAAAGAAAGGGGACCTTCCCAGACAGAATCATGTATTTTTTTAGTGGTGAACCTACAGAGGAGCAGCTTAGGCTTAAGAGTGCTTGTAATCAAGTGATTACATATGCTTGCCCGAGGTCAGACAGTAAGCGAGTTTAGCAGCTCTGGGGACCCTTGTTCCTGTCTTGTGCTCACATGACACGAGCACACTGACTCATCCATGTGTGGGGATATATAAATGCCTTCTTATAACGTGTTTTTGCAAGTTTTAGTAATAAAGCCAGATCTGTGAGGCTGCAATCCTTCTATGGCAACAGAACACTGTCATCACCAACGTTTGACTTAAAAATAGTTTGAAAAAGAAACTCAGTCTTTTTTGTTTGTTTGTTTGTTTGTTCTGTTTATGCTAGTAATGCAGAAGGTCACTGGTTTAATGTGTGCAACCTTTTAAAGTTATTTCTATGAGTAAACATTTGCTGGAAGATATCCTGTCTGGGTGATATCTTTTGAGAATGCCTGAAATTAAGCTACCTAAACAAACTTTTCTTTGGTGATAACAAGACAAGACATGGGGTGGCTTTTCTAGAACTGTGCATCCTAGTATAATGACAGGCCAAGTGATATCACAATGTCTGAAAATTAAAGACCCCAGAGTGAGGAAGATTGATGGTGTTTACCTTCTGCATTTGCTAGCAGTGAAAGGATAGTGATGACTGATGAAGACTAAGATATATTAATGAAGTGAATTCGTACTCCTCATCAAGGATGTGAGTTGACAAAGGATAGATATCAAGCTGGCATCTGTGGGAATGAAATGTATCCAGTGAGGAGAGCCCAGTAAGCACGTAGTGAAGACGTCCACTAAACCCCAAACTTATGGATGTCTGCAGCAGGAAATTCGTGAAATATTTACCTAAGGGATTTAGAACCATGCTAAAAAAACCCCAAACAAAACTACTTGTCTACTATAGCTTCCCAAAAAATCGTGTGAGAAGAGGACTAAGTATTGGACTAAAAAGGTGAAACAAAGAGAAGTGCAAATGAACAAAAAACTTTCAGCATGGGGCTGAAGGGGATTCTTGCAGTTGTTAAAGTACCAATGGCTCTGCCAGAGGACACTTCTGTTTTTTCTTTACAAGCTTTTAAGCAAAAGCTTGTTACCCTAATGTTAAATAGGAATATTAAAGTCCTTGAAGCTCAGTTCATTTAACAGCATTTAAGGCTGAAGCATCTATTTTTTTAAGCAGGGAACTTTAGCTTCAAATCCACAAATCCATAAAAAACTCATTTTCTCTCTTTATCTCCTTCTCTTACACATCAGTAGATGAAGTCAGTTATAGGTGTTCACTTGTGTTACCAAGAAAACAACAAAAGAGATTTAAATACTATACATGTACTTCAGGCAGGTGGGAGAAAAATGTTACAGAAATGTGCCCTTTCTTGGATGCATCAACTCAGAGGACCTTCCTATAAAAGAAAAAAAGGACAAAGAAAAAAAAACAACCAGGAGGAAAAAACCTATTGATAACAGAAGTCTGTGTTTCTGTGTCACCTTCCATATCACATGAAAATACTTCTTCCAAAATTTGGGAGTATGTTGTAAGAACATTCAGAAACATATTTTCTTTCTCCTTTTCAAAGCAAAGCAAAGTTCCACCCTTGCTCTCTGTCTCTCTTTTTTTCTCCTCTCTCTTAAGGGGAAAAAAAAAAAAAAAAAAGTTTTGAGAATTTCATTTTTTCTATTCACTGCAGTCCTGGCCAAAGTAAAGCCCTCTTTTACATTGACGTCAAGATCTTTACTAAGATTAGGGTTTCATTTCTCTATTGCAGCAATTAGCTAGGGAATGTATAAAAGGCTTCAGGGAAGCAAGCTAGGACTCCAGAGGGGAGAGCACTTTGCACCATAGGCAGATAGCAAAGAGAGAGTGCGAGAGGAGAGGAGGAAGGCAGGAGTAGAGAGACGCGGAGTAGGAGGGGGGGACGGGGGAGGCAGAGAGGGAAAGAGAGGGAGGGAAGCAGGGAGGAAGGAACAGAAAGTTTATGTACATAAACCTTTTTTTTTAAAAGTATTGTTGCACCTAGTAGCTAGCTTTACTGACACAGAAATGAGAGGTCTGTTCAGTGCTTAAATATCCGAGAAACAATGGGATAGTGCAGGAAAGTTAACAATTAACAGTCTCAGCTTAAATTTTGTAACTGCAGGGAACTGCAAAAACAGCTGCCTCTCTCTTCAGCAAAATCAGGTCTCCTGGTTAAGAGAAGAATTTTTGTTAGCATCTAAATTTTTGAAAAATAAGCAGCTTGCAGTTGAATGAATATCGTGCAGCTATGGTTTTAACCAGCCTGCTCGTACTTAACTACGTCTGCTTATTTTAAATAGAGCAGCTGTGAAAGGGGCAATGAGGCTTTTGAAATGCCTTTTGCTTTACTCTTTTAAATGAGGGTACAGAGCAATAAAGAGAGCTGAAGGCATCCGGCTGAAGCGCAGCAGCAAGGAAGATGGGTCTGCTAAGTGTGGATTTGTTGATCACGCTTCAGATCTTGCCGGTCTTTTTCTCCAATTGCCTCTTTCTCGCGCTCTATGACTCTGTGATTCTCCTGAAGCACATGGTTCTGTTCCTGAGCCGCTCCAAGTCCGGGCGCGGCGAGTGGCGGAGGATGCTGACCTCGGAGGGGCTGCGCTGCGTCTGGAACAGCTTCCTCCTGGACGCCTACAAGCAGGTGGGTGCGCGGGCATGGGGGCGGCTGAGCTGGGGCCAGCGTCCCGCTGGTCAGCGGAAAAGGGAAGGGAATGACTGCAGACTATCACCTCTCCCGCCTTAGCTTTGATGGGAGAAGCACGAGCTGGAAGGAGCGGTACTTCTGAGTCGGGGTTAAGGATTCAGGGGATTCTAGAGCTGCCGGCTCCCTGTGCTAACTCTCCCTGTGCCGTGCCACTTAGTTTCGGCGTGCCTCAGTTTCCCCAAGAGCACGGATAATAATCTTCATGTTTTTAAAGTGTTTCAAGGTCTTCGTTTAAGAGTGATTGTAAAATGCTCTAGATGTTTTCACAACTGTAGTTTGTTATTGCCATGTGAGATCCTCAGATATTATAAAAAGACTGCATCTTCAGATAGGTCTCCACATAGAGAGATGTTAGCTGTGTAACTAGAGTTGTTTTAGCTAGAGTAAAATATAGAAATGAACATTGTCATTACACTGGCATTTTCTATTACTCATATGTTAACTTTTATATTGGAGGAAGTATCCAAATAAACCTATGCACAAATTGAAAAAGTGACCTTTTTCCCTCATGAAAGCAGTGACAGAGGGACATGTCAGAGATTAAAACTGAACTTGACTAGTTGTCGGACAGCTGCCTGGTAATTTAAGTTAATAAAGTCTGTAACAGTTATGCAGCATGTACTTTTCTTTTCCTTTTAAGATTTCTTACAAATATTACCCAGTGGTACTGCCCAGGTCTCATGAGGTAGCTAGAATTCCCTTTTATAGATTGAAAAGGTGAACCCAAAACCATGAAATTTCTTGCACAGACCACCCAGTTAGTAAGTAGAACTGGATTCAGAGCTCTGTGGCTTTCAAAACAGTGCTTAGTCTGTTAATTTGTTGTCTTATTTAGACCATCTAATTTAACATACTCCATGTGATGTCACAGGGGTCCTGTCCAAATGATACTCTTCTGAAATAGTTCTTTTTGTATTGCCTTCCCCTCAATTCGCTTTCACACCTCTACAACAGCCTTTGTATTTGCTCTTATCTGAAAATGTGATGAGCTCATGATGCTGGTGTTTGCTGGCTTTGTGATATGGAATACCATCTGCTTAGCCTGAAACTCAAGCCATGGGGACGTTAATTTTCAGTGTAAGACAAATATAAATAACTTTAGCTTTTGCCAAATGGGTCAGCCTCTTACTGCAACCCAGGAATCATCCAGCTGGCTACCCAAATAAAATAATGCTGAACGAAGCCCACTATACCCCTAGCCCTTCTAGTCTTTGTTTTTATTCTTTTCATAGACATTAAGTAAGTCCATTTTACAGTGGCCTTGTTAAATGGGTCACTGAACACAATTGTTCCCATTTTACAGACAAGGCAAGGCAGGACAGTTAGCACATGACTTGGTCAAGGCTCCCGTGGAAGTTGGTAGCACGACTCTGCAACAGTCAAGTTTTGAGTTCCCATGTTTGCAACCTATATATGGCCTGGGGTCTGGTGAAGTTGTGAAGCTGTAACAAACCTTATCTCCTTGAGATATTTTCAATCTCTTTTTGCTTAATTAATTACCCACAATGATTTAAAGTTAAGATATTGCATGCCTTTCTGCAGTCTCCAAAGTCATGCTTTGCCTTTCTTTCAGTATCATGATGTTAACCATGGGAGAGACAGGTATGGTGACTCTGCTATTTTTGGTGTTGGCAATGAAACTCAAACCTTGAACTTTGGTTATTTTATTCTCTCCCTTATCATGATTAAATCACCTGGGTTGTTCAGGTTGATTAGGCCATAAGGTTCCAAGAATGAACTCTGTGCCTCAATGAACTCAGCAGAAAAATGCATATAAACACAACCAAATTTTATCACCTTGTTCCAAAAAGAGGAAAAAGAGGCAGCTATCCTTAAGACAAAATGAATTGACCAACAATTCATGGAAAGACTATTTCACTTAATAGAATTATGGGCCATAAAGACAGGATATCATTGGAAACTCTTGATTGTCACAGAAAGATAGTTAAGTATAGAAATCAAATTGTAAAGGGGACAAAATAAACTGAGGAGCAATATTGGAAGAAGACTCATCACCTCCACAATAGATGAGAATTGTGTGTTGCTTCTGTAAGGAAGAAATAGGAAAAAAGTTTCATCTGAAAAGTTGTGTTAGTAGATTTGAAAAAGATTGAAACATATCCTGCTTTGCAACATGTATAAAAAACATGAGAAATAGTGAAATATATCAAAGAATATCCTACAAAGCACATTTTTCCTTAAATCACCCTTTTCTAGATCCTGAATAGAATTATCCTGTTGTGATATCTTACTCTGAGACAATAAGTGAGAAATTAAAATGTTATGGAATCAGGGCACTAGACAGCATGGCAAAATGTAGCAAAATGATAACATACCCATGATTACTTGTTGCTCCAATTCACCAGCTGAAGCCAGGTATTAGCAAATTAGTCAAAAAGGTACTTAAACTCATTCCACTGAGCAGTATTTATAACAAAATCACCATTTTCCATGTAGAAGAACAGAATTGCAGATGTCTGAGATAACCAGAGCCAGACTGCCAGTTAGCAGAAGACTGGATCAAAGAAGTAACTGTGCTTGGTTCTACTGTGTTTTGTGTCACTTACACAGAATTCTTCCTGAGTACATTTCATAATATTTTTCACAAAATTACTTTTACTTGATGTAAAATTTCTATTCAAAGAAAAATTTATGGGAAGCTATTCCAGAAGAACACTGTGGGTAGTTACTACATTCTGAATTAAGGTAAACTTATTACAAGAAAGTGCCTTTGCCTCAAAAACATGCATTGTTCCAGAATTCTTTTTTTTTTTTTTTTTTTTTTAAAGGCTAGTGTGTAGAAGATATGATCTTGTGATAGTTAGAGTATATTTCAAACAAGCTATTCTGATTTACTTTCTTATTGTCTAGAAAACCTTATCTCATCCAAATTTCAAATTTTTTTTCAGCTTTTTGTTGTTATTAAGTGTTATTGCACAAGATTTTTTGGTGAGGGTAATTATTTCATAGGCAAGATTACCCAGCAGCAGTGGAAGATTTTAACATCATCAGTGAGAAAACAATACAAAGTTTGTTGTACTGTATGTAGGGTACATTCAGTGTTCTTTTTTATTGGAACATTCTATATACCTGGTTTTCTCCAACTTTTAAAGTCTTACTGGAATAGAAATAATTGCTTTTTTGTTTATTTTGATTTTTAATGTAAATTTTACTAATGAATAATATGTTTCTTTTTACTTCCTTAGCTCTGAGTTCAATATCTGTCAGACTCAGTGTTGATATTGTCTACACTGCACCAGCTTTGTGGTTTATAGACCATCCTCCTATTATTTTCCAAGAGGCAAGTGTCTCTTACATTACAAGGGAGTCTTTAGCACCAAACTAATCATCATAACAGAGACAAATAGAGCTCATAGTCAAGTTAGATTAACTTTCTGTAATTGAAAGAGTGCAAATATTTTAAATATTATTTTATATATATGTGTGTGTGTAGGTATTTACAATTTTATATGTTTTCCTGTATAAAGATCTATATACACCCCTTTGTCTCTATATGTGTACGTACATATAGATGTATAAAAAGTCAAAAGTACACATAGGTAAGCCTACATTTCCAGGAGTCAGTCCCTCTCATTTCTCCCTATGTGTATACACATACATATGTGTGTATTTACACAAACATACAGATATGAATGCAGTCACAGCTATTGATGAGAAAGAAAAACCAAGATTTTTTTGGGAGGGTGTTAGTGTAACCATGATTTACATAGGCCATTTCTACAAATGCCAGTAAGGTATTTGTTCTAGCTTAAGCATGTACACTGAATGAATCACACATCTGCAAAAATCCAAAGAAAAAGCTGGAGAAGTTTAGAAAAAAAAAATTAAAGTTTTTTTTTTTTAACCTGCTAAGTTCTGTGCTTTATTTAGTAGTGGGATGAATCTGTTTTCCAAGACACCAAAGGTGAGAAATTGTTATCTTAAAATGCTTTTAAAATAGGCTAAGGACAGTCGTACCCATTAGAGATTCCCAGTGGTGAGCCCTTCTGTTGGAAGCTTTTCCAGTGCCAGAAGCAGCTCTGTGTTTCAGCAAGGCAGAACTGTCATTCATGGTCTCCAGCAGAAGGCTTTAAAGTTATCCTTGAGGAAATCATCCCTCCTCTCCACCTTAGCGTAGGGTAGTTACAGGGAGGGCTTAGTGGCCTCTCCCTGCAGCAGCCAGGAGAGGAATGGTGTTCCTCTGATGTTTTGGGAATCACAAATATTTATTTGGGAACAAATACTTGGGAATGCTGTGATGTAGTACCTGTGGGGGCAATGTGCCCACGTGCACATGCACAGAGAGGTGTGTAGCTGTGCGTCATGGGCCTCAGAGGGATGCTGGTATCTCAAGTGATGGCTGGTGGTGGGTGTGTGTGTACTTGTACAGCTTTTTACTGCCTTTAGAATGGGCCAGCAGCAAGCTCTGGCATGACAGTCCCAAGACAGGGGAATGGCTGGCACAGGATCCCAGGTTCATGGCGTAGGCCCAGCTCTGGATGTAGCAGCAAGTAGAGTGGTTCAGTAAACAGCCAGGGAGATTCTCCTGGGTTTTCACACAGGCAGTTAAATTACCTTTGGCTGCTTTTTCCTGCCTGGTAGGTAGATCATCTGAAATAAATCAGAATGCAAAGCAAAACGGTCCCAAACCTTACATGTTAAATGCATGCTGCACAACATTATCACAAAGACATATGTGAAAGTAATATAAAAGCATGATCCTCTACCTGCTCTTTGGCTCTCCAGTAACTCTTTGCTTTTTGGGGAAATGTTTTAAAGGTTGAAACAAAGACACAACGTTCATACTTACTATTTGTATTTATTTTGTTCTGGCAAGGTAAGGAAGTCTCTTCCTCTGCATTTCACCATGATAAAGGCAATTTGTGAAAGAAAGTCTGTTGTATAATTTCAGGGTTTGCAACTAGACATTTTGTGGTATTAAAATATTTTATTGGTTTTACAAAGTTCAACTTTAGCAGAATTGTTTTCATTGACATTTGCAAATGAAAACAATCTTGAAAGAAGTGAGAAAAACAAGACTGAACCAAACCACAATTAAAACTTCTCCTGCAAAGTTGGGAATGTAAATTCAACAGGATTTGGTCTTGAAATTGTAATTATTATTAAAACTTTCTCATTATTATTAATATGTAATCATGTTTGTTGTAGCTGTGTCTGAGGATTAACCTAGGCCAGGGACCCATTGCACTAGGAAGTGTCCCAACAAGAGGAGCAGACAGTTGGTCCCATAGAACTTAAGAGTTCAACCATTCAAAACAGACAAAGAGTAGGAAAAGGAATATGAGGACTTTTACCCCACACGGGCTCTCATCCCATTTCATTTTACAGATCTAAATTCAGTTCTTCCACACCTCTTTGCACTGTTCTGTTTTCATCCTTATGTGTGAAAAAATGACTGTTAGGAGTGCTTGCCTTGTTGTCAAAGCCCCGTGAAAACCCCTTTAGCTGTGATAGACACAAAAAATTAGCTAGTGGGCACTATTCAGGGAGAGGATCAGACACGGTTCTTGAGTGTTGGCTCTACTTCTCTGTCAAAACCACCACTGTGTATACTCATAAAGATGAGGAAAAAAAAGGAAAAAGCCATCATCCAAATTAATATCAAATTCCCTTCACATGGAGAGTAACAAAATCTGGTGAAGGCCTCTGTCATGTGTAGGTAGATCCTTGTGGCCACGGTGTAGTAGGCCATGCTCCCATCTTGAGGGGAACATAAAGCCCTTAAGAAGCTTGCTCTTGGCTCCTCAATCACAGCAACTAAAATTAACTGTAAGAGTGCAAGGCAAAAGGCTCCTTTATGCTTTCCTTGTGCCATGCATACTCATTTGTGGGACTGGTGGCTTTTAAATGGAGAGAGCAGCATTTGACTAGTTATTTTTATCTGGACTGTGCCTGGTTTGTTCGTCTCCCACTTCCCTTCGTCAGCTCCACATACCTGATCCTAAATAAAAGACTCTGGGAAACCCTGAGCCATTTCTAGTCTCTACTCTCCAATTTGAGTAATTCAACTTGCCACCTTCCCAAGACAAATGAAGAACTTCTGCACCCTTTACTCCAGACAAGGGTCTTCTGTGATTTTTGTCAACTGCACAACTTTGAGTCACGAAATGAGGAAAACAAAAATAATAGTTTGTAGAATTTGCTAACCACAGTCAAATTATGATTTGGATGAAGCTATACCTAGCTGAATGGGATCAAATCAAGGCAGAGAATTTTAAAAAATGCTAAAGGCTGCAGGGATTCAGTTCATTACCAATCACTGTACTCCAGTCCCAAACACATCATGTCCATATTCAAATGACTAATATCATAAACTGTTAATTGTCTGGCAGCACCTATTTTTTTTATGGGGTTGACACAACCTGATGATTCTGCCAAACTGTATAAAAATCCCTGATGCAAGGAATTTAAGCTGTATTCCAGTGCACAGGATCCCAAAAAGGTTATGCTGAAGTTGACAAAAGAAAAACAGGAAAAAAGAAAAGGCAGATGAGGAGACAATGTTTTGTCTGTGGGGTTTTGCCTAGTTCTTATGGAAAATGTACTACAAACTTAGCAGTATGTGCTATTTCTAGCCTGCAGTTTATGAATAGGGCTTTCTCTCCTGCTCCTAAGTCTCCTTCATTTTTCAGGCTGTGTGCTAAAACATCAGCAATCTTGTTCCCTTTTCACTCTGCGTGCAGACTGAGAACAGGCTGTCAGGCAAACGCAAAATTCTCACGAATGATGCGAGTCACTGCCTTGGTGCAGCTGCTTGCCCCTGCTGATGGCCGGGCTGGCTGGCAGATTTGGTTGGCCTACCTTGCGTGTCCCCAGCAGGCCGTGTGGGAGGGGATGCCTGCGTGCTGCTCACTTGCTACCTCATTCAGAAGGCTGGCACCAAATGGCCAAATACTCACGCACAAAAGTACGTGATTATGGAAATGCTGGATTGCGTGTGAGGGGAATTCTGCCGGTTTGTTTCTCAGAATTTATATTTTGCCCGCCTTTGTGTAAGATTTCAAAAGCAGTTTGGCTGAATGCATGAGTGTTTTTGTTTGTTTTCCCATTGCGTTGATTTTCTTTTCCAAGAGCTATTTTTTCTTTCAATAAATAACAACAAAGAAGATGTCCAAGGCCTACAATGCAGATGATCAGCAAGGATGATATTGTCATCCTGTGTCAATCGGTTCAGAGTCTGGTGAAATAAACAGTCCCTTGGGAACGTCAGTGCTTCATCAAGACCAATTAGTGGATCTGCCGCTGCTGCTTATGTTGAAGCATTAACGACTGGGCAGGGCTGCTTTTTGGAGTGCCTGACACTGGCATGGAACAAGGCACCGACCTAATTACTTCTCTACAAGAGCAGAAAATGCCTCATGAATGCCTGCTTGGCAAGGATGTCTCATTAAGGGGAAAAAACCCAACACAAGCACTCCTAGAAACAAAAATTAAAATTATAGGTAACCTGCGGCCATGAGACTTCCTTCATGGCTGTGGGAAATGAAGAGAAACTGCTGTAAGGTGATGTATAGCTATATAGATGGATAAATGCTTCCTTGTACTTTGTTTCCTAACTCCATCTATTTTTACAGTCCATAAGGATTATGAGAGGCAGAATGCAAACTTACATTGTTGAAGAACAGAAAATATGTCATCATCTTTGGTATCAATGTTAAATAGGACTTGAAGGGCATTGCCATGTTGGTGTCTGTTGGAAGTTGTGTTATTAGACTATTTCTTCAGGGTTTGCAAACTGGCCTAGGAAGGTTTGGTAGACCTGAGTAATTGGTAATTACTCAGGTCTACCAAACTGGTAATGAGGAGCTTATGATATGTAGACTCTCTTTCTGCTTAAAACAATTAAGAAGCAAACTGTGGTTTCCCAGTTCAAGAGTAGTGGCTAGATATTTTCAACCATGACAGTTTTGTTAAAATAAAACCTGAGGAGTAAGTAGAACCAGCTGATCAGATGTTTCTTTGGTCCTAAGCAGTTCTGTTCCTTCCTGACTTATAGGTGCTTCTTTTTACCTTTATTTTTCTTCTCCTCTGAAGAGTGAGAGCAAATATAAGAAATTCAAAAAGTGTGTTGTTCAATTGTGATTTGTGAGATAAAATACATGTCGTTACTTCTTTTGTTTGACTGGATGAGCACGCACTCTTAAATATTGAGGCCCACTATGCATCCAGGGGCTTGGGTGAAGCACAAATACTTACACGTCAGGCTTTGCCAAAAAGGCACATTTTGAGCAAGCTATCTCTGAAAAACACATATGGTAATTCAGGAATAGTTAAGCTTTCTAGGTGAAGAGGGATATAATCTTTGTGTAGATATGCATGTGTTGTGTTTCTTGAGATGTCCCTTTTTGTGGTAGTCACCAATTTATCACCAATTGCTGAATTGTTTAGGTGGCTTCTGGATTGAATGCAGCTCTCAGGGTAATCATATGGATGCCACATGATCTTGATCTTTGTATTTATTTGTTCAAGTGCAGCCCTTTACCTTACTCCTGCATTACCTATCTTACATCACAGAATGGCAGAGAAATGATCAACAGTTGAACAGAAGACTACCTGCTAAGGTATAGGTAGCCTTAAATGCTTTAAGATGCTTAATGCTACTTCTGAAATGCAAGAACCTGACTCTCTGAGCCTGCCTCTCCAGACAGATCATTTTTTCTCAAAAACTGGGGTGTAGTTATTTTCTTTCTTTGAGTTCAGTGGATAGTACACTCACACATCAGGTCCTAAACTCAGGGCTTTCAAGCCTCTTGCTTTCATAGGTAAAGCACAAGCCTTTTTTTAAACTGTTGGCAGTGCCCTAGCAGATAACAATGCTGCAGATGCAGGTTTACAGGGATGGGGGCAAAAAGGGCTTTGCTTTCCCAGAGCATCCTTGTTTTTCTTGGCTGTGCTGCAGCTGTATATCCTCTGCTTCCAGTGGCATGATCACTACATACTTGGCCTGGTGAGATTTTGAGACCTGGTGGGTCTCAGGACATCTTTCTTTCTGTGTTATTCTGATGAAATAGTGCAGAGCCATGAATAACTGCAGTTTTGTTCAAGATAGGCTTCTGAGGGAGAAATGGAGGATCCAATATCAGCAATCTACTTGCCTTTGGATCTATGTTCAGCAGCAACTGCTGAACATGAGTTCAGTATTCACTCAGCTTCTTACTGTATCTGACTCCTATACTGCATCTGATACCCTATAATGCAATGTAAAATAGAAGTGCACCAAAAATCAGTTATTTTTTCAGTTTTTGCACAGTTTTCATGTAGTGTTAACATCTACAGACTTGAATTGCAGTGTAGCTTCAGAAAGAAATACATAAAATGTTAAAGACTTTGGCCCTGTGTGTTTCCTTCAAAGCAACAATTCTGAATGTAATCAAATAGTCAAGGGACAGAGAAAGAAAGAGTCAGGAAAATACAAAAGGATAATTGCATTGCTGTACTAGAAGCTGATGTTAAAGGCAGAGACATAGGAATTTCTGAGGCAGAGCTCATTAAAAATTAATTGCATTATGCAATAATGTTTTGTGGTCCTATAGTAGTTATCAGCTAAGGATCTTGGAGACCTCTGCAGGCTCCACCTTATTCTGCAATTCTCTCCTGTGAGATGCTTTTAGTCTGTCTTTTTTTTTCTATAGACATGCAAACAGAAATGGTCAGGCAAAGTGACCTTTCTACCCCTGCCTGTTGGGTCTGAGTTAGATCTGAAGCAGGAGCTGAGAGCAGCTAATTTTCACCTCATCCTACTTCAGCCGTGATATAAAGTTTCCCCTTTTCCTGTTGGTTTTATTTTTTTTCTTGTAAAGAAACATTGCAGTAGAAGGAAATGTGTCACTCCATCACTGATGAAATTACTGCCAAGGGGTTAGAAGAAATTTTAGAGAGCACAATCTTGGATGATTCACTGTCAAAGCAGTGAATATATTAAGTGGGCATTTGCAGAGATCTCTTGTGTTTGGTACTCTTGAGTATTTTCATTCTTGGACTGCAGGATGGAAGAGAATACACTAAGCTGCAAATCTCTCAAAATTGCTAGGCGCTGTGTGTGAAAATCAGAAATATAATGCAGAATGATTTTTGAGAATTGGAAAAATGGCTTGAACTGTAGGTTGTGGGCTGAAAAGGGACCTCGGCTTTATAACTCCTTACTAGCTAATCTCTAATCAACAGGCTACTGTTTTTCCAAAACAGTCATGGTGTCTCATAAAAAGCAAACATCTAGAACATATAAACAGGTGTAGTCTGTGAGCTACTTCATTATACAAAGTAATTGTCCAATTATACTGAAAATTAGTGAAAACACTGTTGAAGTTTTGAATAGTGAGCTTCAAGGATGATGTGAACCAAATGGAGAGCACTCATGGAAATGCCAGTGGAAAAAACCCTGTGTGTCACAGAGGAAAGTTAGAAGAAAATTGAGGTAGTCTGAAAGCAAGTTCAAGTCTCCAAATACAGAAGGGTGGACAGGAGCAAGTATGTAGTGGACAGGACAGACCTCTTATCAAATTTTCTAACATGAATGAAATAGCACATTTGTCAGAAATGCCCTGTTTTCCAGAACTGTGAGTGCAGGTGGGCAAGATGACCATTTTGAAGCTGCTGCTTTTGGTGATTTGCTCTGCCTCCATGTGACTCGTTAGGTGTACTCTGAAGAGGTGACTGTTTGAAAGGAGTAGTCATAAGGATACTGCACAAGCAAGTCACACTAACTTGCTATGTTTTAATTTGTTCTGCCATCAGGTCAAACTGGGAGGAGAAGCCCCAAACTCCAGCGTAATCCACATAGCCAAGGGCAATGATGACAGCAGTGGCAGCTGGAAGAATGTTGGTGGCAAGTGTGGAACCAAATGCCACCTTCTGGATTTTGCCAACTCAGAGCGGCCACTGGTGGTCAACTTTGGCTCAGCTACCTGACCACCGTTCACAAGCCAGCTGTCAGCCTTCAGCAAGCTGGTGGAGGAGTTCTCTGGTGTGGCTGACTTTCTGTTGGTCTACATCGATGAAGCTCACCCGTCAGATGGCTGGGCTGCGCCTGGAATCTCTCCCTCTTCATTCGAAGTTAAGAAACACAGGAGCCAGGAAGAGAGATGTGCAGCTGCCCACCAGCTCCTAGAGCACTTTTCCTTGCCACCTCAGTGCCAAGTGGTGGCTGACTGCATGGACAACAATGCCAATGTGGCCTATGGAGTTTCATTTGAGCGAGTATGCATTGTGCAGAGACAAAAAATTGCCTACCTGGGGGGCAAAGGCCCCTTTTTCTACAACCTTCAAGAGGTCCGGCTTTGGCTGGAACGAAACTTCAGCAAAAGATGAAACCCATTCTCCACAGGAGTTATGTCAACTGATGTGTCCCTTTGAGGTGATGCAAAAGGGAAAAAAAAGAAAACATATGCTAGTTTGAATAAAATCTTTCAGATGATTGCAGGAGACCACATTTGATAACAGTGTCACGTGAATGTTAACTAGGAAAAGAAAATAAAACAAAGATCTAGCTCCACAGAAACATAGTCATGTGAAAAAAAAATCGCACTCCTGCTCTTGCTATGGGACAGAAGAGGTGAACAGGCTTCTCCAAAAAGGTGCTGCTGGCAAGCAGGTAGGGTGGTTAGGTAAGACCTGCTTCCCAGAAGCCCCAGTCCTGGGGTGAGGCACAGAAAGCGTTTCTGCTTCAGAGGCATTCCATGGAAAGGCAATGCTGTACATTTCACCAGAAGTGCTTCTTTACCCCCTGTGGCCAATGCAAGGAGCCTGAGAGGAGCAGGGTTTTTTTCAATTGCTTTGCATATAAGTGCAGTGCAGTGTGGCGATTTTCCTCTCTTGGTAGAAAATTTATTGTTCAGAGACTTCAGGAACCACATGCAGACTGGCACAGGCAGACTGGCTGCTCAGAGCAAGATCAACCTTTGTCTGCTGGTATTTGTACTCTCTGTGGACACCTGCACAGCATATTAACTATGTCATGCTACCTTACATGTTTGTATCCAGTGTGCAGGCCTGTGCCTGCTGAGAAAGGTGTTAAAATCTATGGAGTTGGACCAAAAAGTCAAAGGTGGTCAAATAAGCCCATTACCATTTGAAAACTGAAATACCTGGAGTAATTATAACACAACATTGAGAACCATCTAGATAGAGCATCATGCATCATGAGACAAAACTCAGCTGATGCCAACCAAACCTTTGGTTCTGAGAGCTGACAACACACATATATCAATGTTCTCTGGTTCTCATCTCTGTTTCTTTACCCACCTTCATCTCTTTCTGTCTAGCAATAGGATTAAAGGTAATTTCACTTTTAGCTTTAAAAAAAAATAACTTATTTCTCTCTCTCTTTTTTTTNTTTTTTTTTTTTTTTTTAATGTGACCTTGCAGGTATATTTTGGGGACAGGAAAACTAATGCACAATTTTACCTCATTGAAATGGAAACCTATCCTGTTATTCACCCTGGTAAATGTAGTCATGCTGACTTTTGCTGTCTTAGATACCTGAACCTTGTTTCTAACTACATTAATCTGAAAGTTAAGTTGTTTGCAGCCTTAGGTTTGATTGGCTGCAGTTCTGCTACTGGGTGAGCTAATAGTCTGTTTTGCTCATGTTCTTGAAAACCTTCCCAGAAGAGAAACAGGGAGGACAAATAGTTTGAATTAATGTGAGTAAGTGTAAACTACGGCAGAATTTTCATATGAATGAGTATGAGGAAAGGATTGTTATGTTGAAAGAGATACTGTGAACTTAGAGTACACATTAAGTTTAGGTATTTCTAAAACTAAAATTATTTTATCAAGCCTGATGAAGAGGCAGATTTACAATGAGCTATTAGAGCTGATAAATGAAAACCCATATGGAGATGGACTATCCAAGTTTTCTCTCATCTTTGGTGGAAACATGAAACAGATAAACAGAATAAGTGGCAAAAATCAAATTAGTTCTAATTTCTCATCCTGCCCATCATTAGGAATATGATGTGTTGGTGCTGACATAGGAAAGAATAGAGAATACATAAGTGTTTTCATTTTCACAATGCCCATTAATATGGTGTATTTCCTCTAGCTTGGCTGTTGGTCAACTTAGCCAATGTAGGAGGAATTCGGAAATGTGTTTTCAAGCACAGATCTGAAATGATGACAGTAACATGGGTAATTTCTCCCATACTCAGGTTCATGCTTCCCATTCTTCTCACATTTTCCTCCACACACTGTCAAGCATAGGCACACATGCACTTACACAGTTGGTAATGTGCATTGGAGGAGGGTGTAAAGAGTAGTTGTCAGATCTCCTCGTGAGCCCCACTTCTCAGAAGGCCTGTGTCTCTCTCTGTGTGCATTTATATGTGCAGCCATATGTATATAATACATTTTTATGTATGGGTATATATATGTGTGCACATATAAATGGTGTCTAAGACCACTAATAATCATGATCCTGTCCTACCATTCATTAATGTTACTGTAAATCGTTGCTCAATGCAGAAGATTGTTGCAGATCTTCATGACTAACTGGGATATATAACTGAATTTTTAAAACTTATTGTCATAGAAACAGTAACATAGCCAAACTACATGGTTTATTTAATCCAGTGTCCTACCTCTGACTGTATCAGATGCTTCAGGGGAAGGTGCAATAATTTTTAACTTAGAGAATTTTTATTAGCTTCAGCCCATATTGTTTTTGCCTCATCTGAAGTGATTGTTGATGTCTCATCATCCCTCACGAGAGGCTGATTCTGGGTATTGAGATTTAAATATTTTGTGAGGTGGGGATTACTAAAATAAAACAACCATCCCTTTTAAGTTCAAAGAAAACCAAATGAAAACAGATTTTTTTCTTTCATATTTAAATAGGCTGCTTTTCAATGTCATTCTCAGCTCTAGCTGATACATGCTAAACCACTAAACATAAGCGATATCAATTTTTCTTTTGTTGGTCATTATATAATCTATATAGAAATTTGCATACCTTTTGTTTGTTTAAAACAAACAATAACTCACATTCTTGTACAGATTCATACTCTTTCCTTGTCTCTGAATCTCTTCTCTTCTGTTTTTGCTACGCTGTCCTTTTACTCAGGTGAGTAAAGATGTAGCCATTAATCCAAGTGAAAATCTGTATTGATATACCCAGCACAGCATCTTTTCCTTATTATATCCTATTCTTCACTCATCTGAAACTTTTTTAATCCATAGCAACTCCATAGCCTTTGTAAAACTTAAAACCAGTAAGTCTTCTTTTCCTCATTATACTGTTGAAGTCTGAACTGTTTATATGGGAAATGCTAGCCAAATGTTTAACACAGCTGTTGAAACATACCTTTAGTTCAGAGGAAAGAGTCAGAATTGGTAATTCAGTTTGTTAATACCCATTTGCATATCTAAAGTTACAATTATTTTTCAAGTCCATTCTCTCCTTTTGAATTTCCCTTATTTTGTTTTGCAATTCATAGATGCCTCTTCATCACATAGTATACAGAATTATAAAATTGGCTCCTGTAAATGGGAAAAACACATTGCTTTTCCACAAATAAAAATACACAATAACTTCATTTATTTATTGGCAGCATGTAGGACTGTCCTGCCTGAAATTTAAAAATATTCCAGCTTCACTGATTATCAAGACAGAAACACATTTTGCAAAATCTTGGATTTCCCCCGAAAACTTCTAGTCAGAAAGCAGGGCTTTCTTCTTTCTTCAAAGTAAAATGGGCATAAAGGAAAAAAAAAAAAGGAAAAGTATTTTCTAGGAGGCTGACAGAAACACAGTATCTTTAAAAAAAATTTTTTTTCCATAATTAAAACATTTTATTGAAAAGGTTTTAAATGAAATGTCATCTTCAATTGATAATAAAAGTGGCCATATGTCAGATACCCAAAATTATTCTAACAGTTGTTTTGGGTCCAGGTAGAGATTTTACTACCTTGCTAGCCTTGTCTAGTCTGCTGTGAGACTGGATTTGCTTCTGTCTCATTCTCACTGTGTCAGGGCACTATTCTATATTACTTGAGGTGCTCCAGTGTGACATACATGTTGAGCAACAGCTCTCAAAATAGGTGCCTGAAAGCATTCTGGAAGGCTACTGTGTATAATAGAGACCCCAATACTGTGTCTCAGCATTAGTATGGGAAACTTCCAGTATTTTTCATTTTGAGCAACATAAAAAGCTATTCTGGGCTATCATTCTACGTTGTTCTGTGCTTAGCATCTGTATTTAGCACTGTATAAAAGGAATATAAAACATTTTGTGCAGATGAGAAACTATAGCATTTTGCTCTTTCCTTGTGTAGACAATGACATAAATTTAAGGCAGCAGGAAAACATGCCCCATCTATTAAAAATAACAAAATAGATATGAAATATGTTGTTGAACAACTGTCTGAACACTTTGCAAAACAAAATGCAGTGATTTTTAGGAAGGTGATCTTGGTGGAGAAACCTACAACACTTCTCAAAAAGGTATTTGTGCTATGCATCCAGGTGTGTGCGGAGGGAAGTTATGTTTCTGCATGTGTAAAAGTGGCTTTTCTGTGATGTGGAGTATAGATTTAAGAGTTTTTAAGACATTCATTCAGTACTATAACCAAAGCAATAAGAGGAGTCAGATAGGGAATATTGGCCAGTTTTGTACAACTCGACACCATGTCTGTGACAAATCTGTAATCAGTTGGGCCCAGCTTGGAGTCTTCAGTGAAGAGGGGTTGGGGTGAGACAGGGGAGGCTTGTGTGCTCATGAAGATAGCTAACAAAAGAGTGATTAGCTCAGTTAGCTTTCAGATGCCCCCACACTGGCACTCCTCTGTGCACCTTATGTGGCTGTGTTTGGAAGAGGAGTCTCTTTGGGTCTGTCCATAAGATCGCCGTGGTGTAGGTGCCTGTGTGTACCATGTGTGTGTCATTGTTTAAATGTCAAAAATACACTGCAGGAGAGCCAGCAAAATTTTGTTACAATATGGTGCTCCATGAAATGTGCTTTCTAGATTTGTTTTTCATGTATTATAATAAATGATAACGGAGAATATACCTCTTCTGTGTTTTATTCTGATTGCTGATACACGGTGGAATCTTGACATTTGACCAAGGAAACTTAGACCTAAATTTAATGCAAAAGCTTATGCCACCCTGACTAGATCTTAAGCAATACAAACAAAGTTCCTTATAAGTGGTGGAGCTAATTTACTATCTGACTACTCTCAACTTTTAAGAAAGGTAAAGGGGAGGGAAACAGAGAGCTACAAGGACAGTAGTTGAGTCTGCACAGAATTGCAGTGTTCAAAAAAAAAAAAAAAAAAAAAAAAAAAAAAAAAAAAAAAAAAAAAAAAAAAAAAAAAAAAGAAAAGAATGATTTCTTTTACTGAAGAAAGCGTACACAAAACCTAGGCAAATTGGTTATGAATGCGTAAGCTATAAATGCCACTCCCATTTCAATATACAGGCAAAAGATAAAAAATAAAATTAAAAGCACAGCTGAATAGCTGCAAGAAAAAAAAAATCTAATAAAAAAAATGTGCAGCAACTTTTAAAATAAACTCACTTTCTGATTTAATTGTATTTTAGAAATTCCCTCTTCTTTGTCATCTATTTTGCAAAAAGTTTTATAGGACCCTGCATCTGCTTGTGAAAATAGGTGAGAAAGAACAAAACAAATCAGCAAAAGGAAGACCATGAAAAAGGTTATATTGTAGTTCCCCAAACAGAAATGTTCATTACAGTATACTTTACAGCCCTTGAAACAACCAAATAAATAAGTCTCTCTAGATTATTTAGCTCACATCACAAAAATAACCCCCAAAAGTACTGAAAGGAGAATTTTGAGTTGTGAGAATTTTCCTGTAGTCTGGTTGTTAGTGATTATGACCATTATATCAATTGTTGCTATAAGGAGCTACTCAGTACTCTGGAAGAAATAAAAATACCCTTCAGGTCTTGCTTCTTATTTCACAGCTATGTAAATCAGATGAAGGCAGATGTGATGAAATAACAGTTTTGTTAGAAAATGGGAACATCAATAAATAACTTATTAACAAAAATTAGACTCTGTATACTCCTAAATATTTGTGAGACTGTTTTGGTTTTTTTTTTTTTTTGTTTTGTTTTTTT
>VZRH01004960.1:655073-763269 GCA_013397555.1 Urocynchramus pylzowi | reverse complement strand
TTTTTTTTCCCTCTGGAATAGGTGATGTCCATGGTAGAAACAAACAAAAAAGAAAACAGATTATCTGTGGAGCTGTATTTCAAGATTATTGACTACTGCTCAAGATCTTACTTTCTAGCAAAGGATTTCTGAGGCATAATAAACCTTTCACAAATATAGTCTTCAAATAAAGGACCTAAATCTTGGTTAAAAACATTGATTACAGACACGCCAACTCACTGTATATGCCTGTGTATTTCTAATGTTCATGTTAGGGAATCAAAGAGCTTAAATGTGTCTTAGAGGGCTAATGTGAAATGGAAACACATTGAATAGGCATCCTGTTAAAATCCTTAAGGCCTAAGGATTTTTAAGCCTTGTTATGTGACTTGACTAGAGAAAGATAATCCAATTTAGGTCATATATATGAAACATATGAATATATCAAAAGTTTTAGTTGTCTCTAAGTGCCTGTTATATAACATTACAGAAATAGCAGGCAGGAAAAATGCTCTTTTAAAGTCAGTATTTCCCATGTTTTCAATATATATATATTTTTTGTTTTCCATAGAAAAGCTACTGTGACTTAGAGTATTGGTTAGGTGTGCAGGTATTAGGAGGGGAAGTTTTCTTAAAAGTCTTATCTTCTTTAGGAATGGATCAGGTTTTGATGTCTTTTAACCCTGTTCTTTTTTCCTCATACCCTTCCTCCACCTGATTTCCCATATTTCTTGAAGCTGTCATATCACTGGTGACGTTTCCCCCTTTTCAGTCTCTGGTTCTGTGGAGTTTACTGAAGGCTACAGAGCAGCTGAGGTCTTCCTTTCAAGCATGTCAGGATGCCAGTTGTCAGAAGGTCAAGTGGGATATGGGAGAATACAGTATTTTGTTCTGTTTGTCTCTGTATTCTCAGTGCATGTGGGCTCATCATCTGCATGTGGGCTTGTTCTCAAACATAATTTTTTTGTAGGCCAGCCTGCAGAGCTAAAACTGGCTTTCTGGACAGATTATAAGAACATAAAGTAGCTTTCTGCAGGCTGGGAGTGAACATACAGGTTTTCAGCTCAGCCTTAGCTACCAGCTTTTTTATTTCCCTGTGTCTGCCAACCTTTTGTAAAAACTCAGAACAGGGCTCCAGCCTTGGGCAGAGTGAGGGTCTGAGCACAGTGACTCCCATACATTAGACCTCAGCAGATGTCTTAGGAGGCAAATCTTTCTGAGGTTTTCTCAGAGTTTTACAGGAAATTAGACCAATCCTTCCAAAATCAGAAATTGGTAGACTATATTTGAAAATGAAAGTCACTTGCTTTGTGAGAAAGGAAATCTTGTAGCTGATGCTGTTATGAGAGGAGCAGCAGATTTGTGCTGGCCACAGAAATTGTCTCTTAAGAGATCCTTGCAGCTCTTCACAGATGGGCTGAACAGCAGTGCTAAAGCTGTCCCCAGCAGTTCACATAAAGACTGAACACACCTAATGGAAAATAACACAACCTTGCCACCTGTGCTCCTCAAAGCAGAAAAATGTTCACCTGAAAAAAGCACCTGAAAAGCAGAAGTACATCTCTACTACAGACCAATTTGATAACAGCTAGGCTGGATGCCTGACTGAAAGTGCATGTAAACATAAGAGCTATTTTCTCAGGATATTTCTCCTGCCTGTCAGCAACATCTGTATACCTCAGTATAACACTGCTCCTCTGCTGCCCAATAGCATGGCAAACAGCCCAGTGTCACACCCAGCTCCTCCTGAGTAGATTGAAGTGAAAAGATAATTTACTCTGTGTGACACTGGTGCTGAGCTGAAGTTCAGGTCATCCTGTATTTTATTGGTATGGATATCTCCAAGTCAACGGATCAACAAGTTTCCCAGCACTATTTTCAGCAGTGGAAGCACACGGTAGGTGAGGTTCGAGAGAAGAAAAGTTCAACAGATGTTTTTTATTCCAGTGGGACTTACTATTTAATGTTGATTGTAAGAGTTTTCTTATTATATTTTTAGTTAAGTATGAAAATCTTCATGAGGCTTCCACTTGTATTTACTTAAAACATCAAATTCTAACTTCAATGGAACTTTCAGTATCTGAAAAGGAATTTCGCAAGACACAAGTGTTTTTTTCAGGTTTCAGAAACTGTGACAAAGTCAGGAGGTACTTGTTGAGGTTCATGATGGCTGCTTAGAGATTTTTCTGTGAGTCGTTGAGGGGAGCAGAAAAATAGTCATTGTCCTGTATAATGATCCATGTCAGTGTGAGGCAAAAGGAAGATTTTCAGGCCACACAGCTGTCCTGTGTGGCTTCTAAAGCATTCCTTAATGTTTTTGCCTCTGTTTTGGAGTGGATCACCACTCCTTGAGAAAAAGCCCGCTGGGGTGGCCCAGTGGTGAGATGAGATGTTTTTCTTTAAAGGACAGAATTTCCCCTCAACTTACCACTTCAGAGCAAACAACAGGAAAAAAAAAGTCCATGAGAACTAGGTAAGTTTCCATTCCCAAACTGACTGCGGAGGAGGAGGATCTTCCTGCTGCATTTTTACTGTTTTAATCAATTTCATGTTTTCTCCCACTACAGAAATGAATACGCTGCTTCAGTGATTTGAATATTTACAATGCCAAAGCAGCCCAGGCTACCTGAATCTTTTTGTGGCCCCTCCCTTCTCCTTTCTTAGTTTGGGGCCAGGTAAACAGATAAGTCATTACTGAGATTACTGCAGTCTGGATCATTACCCAGAATACCATCTGCCAGTATTTTGTCAAGCTTCCTTCTATTAAAAAGCCATTAGATGACATCTGACATTCATTTATGATCAGCAGATAAACCAGTTCACTTGACAGATAAATGGGAACCCAAGTAACTGTTCTTTTAATTGTGACTACTACCATATGTTGCTACTCGTGATATATTTAATCACTGATCATGCTCTAATTAAATGTATCTTAAACCTCTTTGCCTTGTCAATAGAAGAAAAAACATATGGCAATAGTTTGATGTGGCTTCAAGTCTGCTGTAGACTTACATTTTCACTGATGTGCAATAAAGAACTAAATTTGAAAAAAAAAAACACATAGCTGTTATCAAGATGTAGCATGCATGCAGGTTTACATCTGATATTTGGAGAACAAGAACTGTTGTGTAAAGTTGGTGATACTTGAATTTTGAAGGAAAATTCAGAAGTAATAGTAGTATTCTTATTAGGGAAAAGTGCTTTCATATACTGCCTTAAAGGTTTTTGTGTACAATAAATTTAGGTATTAAATAAATATAATAAAATAGGTATTTTGCTGAAATACCTATTTTAAATATAGTGGGCAACAAAAATAAAGGATATTCCTGTTAAGTGTGTAAGTGTGCTTAGACTATGTAATTTTTACTTTTAACAGAATGAAAGCAAACAGTGCTAAGTTTCAAACTTAAAGACTGTTTTATATCACCCTCTTTTTCTTTTTCACATCTTAGTGTGTTAAAAGAAATGCAGTGGAGTGTCCTGAGGATAACTCTATTGGAAATTTAGTCACTACTTACTACTTAGTTTGTTTTCTGACTCCTGGCAGCCTGAGCCAGAGATGCACATGAGTCACAATAGAATGCAACAATCAGTGTCTCCTTCAGGGCAGTATGTAAGTTTACAAATAAGTCCAGCATGTGATTAAAATTTCTTAAGCATTTATGGGCTTAAAAAAATTAAATGTGGTTAACCTAAATACAACTGATATAATAGGACTTCACAGTTCATACTTTCCATTATTCATCACTCTCTTTTGAAACATAATCTTCTGTGAATTCTTTTTCCCCAGAAACATTCCAACCATGAACTCTTTCCAAAGTTGTTGGGTTTTTTGTTATTGCCTTTTTTTTTTTTTTGGTGGAAAATGTCAAGACATTTTACATTGCTATTTCAGAATGTGGTAAAGAATAGAGATACATCCACACAGAGACATACAGACTGGTATTTTTCCCATGGTAAAAAAAGAAGACATGATCACACTCCAACAGGAGATGGCTATACCAAACATGAGTGATGTTTTTCACCGGATATATTGTACATAAAACCTCTGAAGTAGAAATCATCAGGAAAAATAACACTCATGTAAGCTGTTGAATACCTGCAGATGAGCATTTCTTTCTGAGAAAGCAACCACATAATGCAAACTGTAATAGTACCTTCCACAGGCTAGGACTTTATCAGTTTTCTAATTGTAAGGATGAACATGGAGGGTGACTTCTTTAAAGGAAGTATTCCATAAGAAGCCAGAGCACATTAAAGGAAGATATATGCCACACAGTGTGTCTCTAGTTTCAGAAGATTTTTCTTGCCATGGGAGAAATCAACCCTGTGGCCAGCCAAACTTTCTTTATGACAATCTGCCTAGTTATTTCTGTAGAACCTTGCTGAAACTAACCTTTTTTTTTCTTTCTTCTGTGTTCTCCCTGCACCCCTAAATGGTCAAATTTGCTAGAATATGAAGAAATGAGTGAAAGTAACAGGAAAATCCTGCAAGTGAATGTCTCCTTCATGAGAATCCATGAACCCTGGCTCCAAAGATATACAGTAATCCTACTGCCTCACATGATTGTTACCCTAACTGAACATATTTTGAGAAGTGTGTTTTTACACTCTACACTCTCAAAGTGTAATGTTGAAGGAGGACATTGTACACTATATTTCACACAAGAAAAAATTTAGATAATTGTGACAAAATTAAGAAAGTAAGCTGAAAAACAAAATTTTCAGAAAATTCATCTGACATTATCATAAGTTTGACTGTATATCAATAGAAAGTCTGGAGTTTAAGCAACAATATTTTAGTGATTAATCAACAATACTAACATGATTAGTAATCTAACATTAAATAATTGCATTTCAGTGAGATGCAAACAATTTGATTATTTTTATTATTTTTGCAAAATGTTTGTCTGAAACTTTAAACAAGTTTTAAATTTAATTTTAAGAGATAAATTTCAGAAAAAAAAAAAAGAAAAAAGCAGAAAAGAGATGAATTTTATTGGCAGCAGTCATCAAAATGTCATAGCTTTACTTCCCTTATTCTTGCCTTCAAATGCTTAGAGTTTGTGTTGGTCTGCAGCTTAGGAGGAAGGTAAGTATAAGAGAAGACCAAAGAAGAGAGACAGCCTTGGTATGAGCAGTGTAACAGTAGAATGTTTAGAAAAAATAACCTTTTCTTTATCTTAAATAATTGAATGTCATACTCCTGCAGACTTATTCCTGAATCTTTGGAATGTCTCCTTTAAAAAAAAAAAAATCATTGCCTTTATAATGGGCAGCTCTCCAAGCATTTGTCAAAAGATCAGACCTTTGTACACACATACACACACAAACCAATATCTAAATGTGCCCTAAGTAGGTTAACCAGTACAAAACCCATTAGACCTCATATACCTATCTCACACAGAAGAGCAGGTTTCAGAAAACAGCAAAAGAACTGTTTTTACTATTTCCATAATACATTAAAAGGATTNTGGCTAGCCTCACACAAAGACTTGTGGTCAGTGGCTCCTTGTATAAGTAGAGATCAGAGACAAGTGGTGTCCCTCAGGGGTTGGTGCTGGGGCCAACACTGTTCAATATCTCTGGTGGGGTTGAGTGCACCCCCAGTAAGTTTGCTGACAGCACCCAGGTGGGTGGTGCAGGTGACACATCGGAGGGAACAGGTGCCATCCACAGGGACCTTGACATGCTTCAGAGGTGGGCAGATGCAAACCTCATGAAGTTCAACAATGCAAAGTGCAAGGTCCTGCAACTGGGTGACAGCAGCCCCAGACAAACCAACAGGTTGGGCAGAGAAGTGGTTGAGAGCAAGCCTGTGGAAAAAGGCTTTGGGATGATGGCTGTTGAAAAACTCAGCGTGAGCCATCGGTGTGTGCTCGCAGCCCAGAAAGCCAAACCAGTCCTGGGCTGCATCAAAAGAGGTGTGACCAGCAGGATGACCACAGGGTGATTCTGTTCCTCTGCTCTTGGGAGAACCCCCCTGGAGGGCTGCATAGAGTTCTGGTGCCTCCCATAGGAAGGACATGGACCTGTTGGAGCAAGTCCAGAGGAGTGTCACGAGGGTGGTAAGAGGACTGCAGCACTTCCTCTGTGAAGACAGGCTGAGAAATCTGGGGCTGTTCACCCTGGAAAAGAGAAGGTTTCATAGAGACCTCATAGCAGCATTCCAGTACCTGAAGGGGCCTACAGGGAAGCTGGAGAGGGACTCTTTGACAGGAACTGTAGTGCTAGGACAAGGAGCAATGGGTGCAAACTGAAAGAGGGGAGATTTAGGCTAGTGTTAGGAAGAAAATCTTTACTATGAGGCACTGAAATAGGTTGCCCAGGGAGGCTGTGGATGCCCCAACCCTGGCAATGTTCAAGGCCATGTTAGATCTAGTGGGAGGTGTCCCTGCCCATGGCAGAGGCATTTGGGACTAGATGATCTCTGCAGTCCCTTACAACACTTAACATTCCATGATTCTCTGATTCTAGAGAGAGTTCCCTGGAGAACAGTTTCTAGGGCTCTCTCCATTCCAGTTCTAAGTGATGAGACATGTAACTACTTTCCATTAGTATTTACAAGTTCATTTACCTTCATATGAATGTTCTTGGTTTTGGGTTTTTTTTCTGTTGGGTAAAGGTTTCTTTCCCTTTTTTGAATTCTCTGAGACACCCAATCTCCCTTGTTATTAACTAAAAATCATGCAAACAAACCAAAGGCCTTTATCCAGGCTTTCATCCAACCCAATTCTCCCACATTTCCTGTTTCTCAGCCCTTTCCTTTAAACCTTAGACCACACTACTAGTCCAAAAATCTATTTTAAAAATCACTTACATATAAATAAGTTTTAGAGTAGTTGTAGGATTTTGAAGATCCCAGGTGGGAAAATCAATAGCCGATGTTCTATCTTGGTCCTTTGTAAATAGATATTTGCAAATATAATTGAGGTGGTTTTTTCTTTTGCTGGGGATGTATACAAGCTGACATTTTGTGGTCTATCTTCTGTTAAAGAAGAAAAAATATATGTTAAAGTTGCCTCTGAAGGTCTTTGAAGGAAATTGGTAATTCAGACAACGATGTCTAAATACTCACTGAGTATATCTCGTTATGCTGTGGAAGTTACTTGTAGAGTGCTAGTTAATACTGGTAACAATTGCAATAAGAATTCAGATTTTTGGACTTATTTTCATAAAAGATGAGAATCTTTCCTCTCCGCTACTTCTTCTTCAATATTACTCAGGGAAGCAAGGGAAATGTAGCTGTTCCTTTGTTTTATTTAAAAATTTATAATTTTTATTTCTTGCAACACCAGATAGTTCCTATTTCAATTCCTGTTTTTCCAGGCCTGACGTTATTCCTGGACAGTTCTTTATGCATTTATGCAATTATGGATCTCTACCTTTCACACAAAAGGCACAGGTAGGCCTTGTTGCTCAAGCAGCATTCTGATCCACGGGCATTTTTCTAAGAGTTTGGGTTTGTTTTTTTTTCTGAAGAACTGGGCAGCTGCAGGATGTCGTATGATCAGCGGCCCAGCAGCTGGAACCGTGCTCTCTGGATCAGTATTGCACTAGAGATCCCCTAACACATGTCTGGAGACTGCTGCCAGGCAGGCCTCGGTGACCCTGGGCGCTGCTGAATTTCTGCTAAGCTTGCACAAGAGGAGAGGTATTTCCCCACTCTCTTTCAAAGTATTAGTTTGCGCAAATCTCTTTTTCTTCCTTGCGTTTGCCCGGCTCCTGCCAGGCAGGGGCTCGGTCCTGCATGTTCCAGCTGCAGTCCTGGCACTCTGGGCTTTCATGTGAAGCTGGGGCACGGACCAGCTCTTGCTGTCCTTCTGGAGCAGGTGGGCAGAGGACAGCTGCTGACAGCAGGGTTGAGCGCTGCCTGGGTGGCACGTGCTGAGCTGCACGTGGGAAAAGGCTCAGATCCAGAGGAACTGGCACAACCCTAACCCAAACTGAGAGAAATAGTGCATCAATTTGCCACTGGAGGGAAGACTTACTTACAGGTATATAGCCTATGGCTTAAAAACAAATGGTACTATCAGAACCTGTGTTCACATATAGGGAACAAAGTACTGCTGTTTGTCTTGCTGTCCCTCAGTTTATAAAGCCAACAGATTTCAGTGGTTTTTGACTGACTCTTGTGAAACTGCCTTACAATGTTGTTTTTTTTTTGGTTTTTTTTTTTTAATTCTTGACACAATATGTTCAAACATTACTGTCCTTTACTCCTTACCTTAAAACCCACGTGCACATCCACACATGAAAAGGCACCTCATGCTCTTTGTATATTAAGGGGCTGAATTTCTAATGAGTTCAGCTCCCATACAGCTAATTTCATAATGATCAGATTCTCAGAAGAGGCTGACATGCCACTTCTGTGAACTGGAATAAATGGGACTGAGATTCTGCCATTAGTATTTTGGGATCTCTCTGAGTATTCCAAATATGAGAGCTTTGCTTTATTGCTACATCAAACAGACACTAAGCCAAAATCAAAAATATTTTGAAATTATGTTAGAAGAACCTTGGTTTCAGATGTCAGGCATTAAGAAAAAGCCCCTAGGCTTATTCTTGTCTTCCTTAATACAGGTTAATGCTTCGTGCTTGTCTTTGAATGGCAGCAGGCTCTGGACCAGTCCCTTTTCTTGTTTATGCACTGGCTAGGATGCAGATTAGAAGAAATTCAAAGCAAATCTCATCAGACCTGTTTAACCCTTGCCTTCACCTGGGGTTTGTCATTCAGTGAATGCCCTCCCTTTAAGCTCTCTCCATAAAACTGAATTCCTTGCTCAGTACAGGAAAGTTAGGGGCTGGTTTTTTTTTTACAGAAGAGATAAGGTGGAGCTTATACCTAGCCAACCAAAGGTACCTGCTTTATATTGACCTGGACCTGATCTGTCTTCTGCTGGTTTTGGTAAGTAAAAAGATACATGTATGCATTAGTTGGAACAAACAGTACATCCTCAGATACTAATGATAGGGGGTTGTTTTTGTTAGACCAAGTAGAACTGTGCAGTTCACCACAGAGGAACACACACAGCTTCTCGATGCTGGTCAGCCTTGGAAAGGGCTTGATCTTTGACTATCACTCGTGGTTGGGCCAGTCATGATTTTCAAGACAGAAGAAAAGTTTTGAAAGAAAGTGGATTTTCACAGCAAAATGTCAACTACAGCCTTAGTGAAGTTGAGAATTGAAGACATCTTTGCAAATGAAACCCCTAGAATTCTAGGAGCCTACCCTAGTCTGTTTGGCACTCTATGAGGGCAGAAATAACATGCTCAGCTCATTTAGCACTCAGTTTTTCTCTTATTTAATAACAGCAATATTTGAGAGGAAACTCTCCCACCTTTCTTAATTTACCAAATAATTACTAATTGTCAAATTAAACCTGTGGCAGGTGTAAATTTACACTGCCCTGACACAGCAGGCACAAAAGTACTCTGATTCCTATACTAGAGCTTCCAGCTGAGAGCTTGGCTGTGAAGCTGCCTCTGCAGAGACATACAAGAGGCTTTATTTTTTAGTATTTTTTTACATAAAGTTCTGGACACAGTGCAAGGTATGTGCTCTTGAAAAAGACTTGGGCCATTCTTTAGGAAGAGGAGGTGGTAGTGAATATCATTTGGGCTTATCTTTTGGTTTTTTTTCAAATCTGAAAGGCCATATTGCTTGTACCAAATCAATTCCAGACAATATGGTGGCTGGGACCAGGTAATTTAAAGAGGATAGGAGCTTTTATTTCTTTTCATATGCATTGTCCCCTAGCCTATTTCTACTGCATTCTGTAGGAGAGCATTATTTTTTTAGCTCAACTATGTTGGTAATTTCAGTGCTGATGATCCATTCTGCCCTGTGGACAGCACCTAAAATAACAATCTTTAGAACAACATTTGACATTCAAGCAAATATCCCACAACAAAGATGATAGCCACTTATCATCCCTTGTTTCAGGCTGACTGCCCTCAAAAGTTTTCAGCTGAAATCTGTGATGGTCGTGGCCTGGGGTGTATCACAGACTTCCTGGCTTTGTCTTCAGGGTTATTGCAGCCGTAGTGCTGTGCAGGAAAAATGAGGTAGTGGGAAAGGGCTATCATATCTGGGGTATGACTTCTTTGCAACTGGTACTTAAGCTTGGAAATTGTGTGTGAGGAGACTTGGTAATGTGGCTACAGCTAAACGAGTGCTTTACCTCCTAAAAAGCAGAGTACTCTCAGAGATAGTTGTTGGCTTTGAGAGTTCCTAAAGGCTTTTAAAAATCTGGGTGACTTGTTTTGCATTAGTTAATACTCTGAATATGTGTACAGGAAAACCTTAGCACAGAATCAGTCACTGGGGATTTTGTCAAGGTTAAACAATGAATTAGTTGTAGTGATTAATTACATCTCACCTCTTAATTCCTGAGCAATTAGATAATCATACTGTCTTACAAAGTAATTCCCATGCCTTTCCTTTATTCCTCCATATTATTCTCCCATAGACCTCCTTGAAAGCTGAAGAGTGGACATGCTTTTTTCCAGCCTTCAGTCAAGATTTGCAACGAGTCAGCTGTGCATTTAATTTCTGTCCTTGTTCTGAGACAGTGAGTAGTTGTTTAGCCTGGAGAGCCAAATAGCTCTGGGGCAAAGTAATCGCTCTCCATGCATGGTTTGTAACTAATACCATTGTAATACAGGAGAAACATGAAGCTCTGAATGTTTCTTTCCAATGCTATGGAACTCAAGCAAGCAGGATATCTTTGAGGCATGCCAACTTCTTAATCCAGAGAGTCTACATGATAAATATGAAATAGTAGGCTAGAACCTGCAAAGACATCTCCTGTCTCCCCCTTATGATATGGTGCTTTCACACTTTCAGAGAAGCAAATTTCTATAATACCATGCATCTGTCATATAGAGGGGATTTTTTCCCCCCTCTGTTGTCAACACAAAAAAAAAAAAAAAAAAGGATCAAAAATCAAAGAGTAAAAACACTTTCAGATTTCTGTGTTCAAATTGAGGTTCTGCCTTTTCTTCACCTGGCTAAACTCCGCGATTTGCTCTTTGGAGTTTATTAATGTATGTTTCCATGCGAAGAAAAAAGGCAGGAAATGCACAGCTGAAATTACAGTTGTTTGACCTAGTTTGTGAAGTCCTAGGCTGTGAGTTTGTCAGCCTCTTAAGTCCAGCTCTGTGAGAGGAGTCACCTTTAAGAGATGTGTTAGTTGTTTATGTTGTGTTTCATTTATGAGAGAAGATTCTAAATCTGGTTCAATTTTAGGATGCTGAAATAGAAAGACGTTAACAGTCTGAAAAAATTGTGTGACATGGATACCAAGAAGAGAGGGTCAGGAGAAAGGAAATATTTAGGAGTGTAGGCAGGATAAATATAAGCAAAGGAAAACTGAGATGGAGCATGGTAAGAAAAATCCTGAAATTAAAATGCATTCAGCTGAGTTGCAAGTACAGTTGCATAATCCTAGCTCTTTAGGACAGCCAATATTAGAATAGAAAAATACCAGAAACCTACCTATATATCTATAGGATCTATCTGTAGAATATCTAAAGAACCTCCTTAAATGCATTTTAAAGCACTTCTCACTGCACTGCTAGAAAGAGGACTGGGGGGCAACCTGCTGAGCCAGCGAAGTGGTCTACATGGCCTCTGTGCATGTTCTGAACAAAAACTCTGGAGCCTAGTTCTCTTGCTTTATCAGATCACTGTGATCACTTTGCCATGCAAATAGGTGGAATTTCCTGGGAGCATCCTTATAAAACTTTTCTTTCATTCCTTCTACCCAATGTTTCCACATAATCTTATGGCTATCTGAACTTAAACTAGATTTTCAGATCCCCAAGGCTTGCTGAACCTGAAGGAAAGTGGCACCATCACTTCTCCCTCTGCCACGTAGAAAGCACTCATAGGCCATCATATTCCAGAGCTGAACACACTGCTTGGTTTTCCTGTCTAAACCTGATGTATGTGTTAAACCTCATGTGTTACTGCTGTGACACAAAATAACACAACTCACACACGGTGTTCCAGCATCTGAACAGGAACAGGAAAAGAGCACTTTATTTTTCAGATCTCAACATTTATAGAATTCCAAAAGTGACAGTGGATTGGAGGATGGCATTGCCACCTCTCCAACCACACTGGTCAGACTAACAGTCCATCAAACTTCTCCTCCTACATAGAAGAATGTAAACAATCATTATTTACATGAAAGTGCATGAGAAACTCCATTACAAGAATGTAAATATCAGAAGGCTCAGAAAATCTCAAAAGACCAGGGTGACACTCATGTATCTTTTACAATGAGGGTTTGACTTTTCTGCATTGTATCTACCATGGGCAATAGAATTAAAGTTAGCTCCAGTACTAGTGGGCTAATTTTCTTTTAATTATTATTTCAGTTGTCTACGAAATAGTGGCTTTAAGCACTGAGGAGAAAGTAAATTTGGGTCCTTTCCAGCTTTGGAGAGTCAATACATTTGCTAGGCTAGAGTAATTTTATTTTGTTAAAGTTATGGAAGCTAACATGCAGAATTCAGCCATTACCAAAGCTTTGTATAATATTTCTATTGCCTTACACACACTGCCATTTGCTAACAGCACACGGACCTAATCTGAGGTGTCCCAGCTTCTGCAGGAAGGAGTCTGCAGGCTGAATTAGTTGAAAAGGACTTAAGACACGTTGCCCAAATGTGAGGCTTTTTTTAGATGGTAAGTCATCCTTGCAGTTTAAGGCTAGAAATGGATCCAGACAAACATCCCTGAACTGGAGAAGAAATACGGATACAAATTTTGAAACTAATATTTTTCTCTACTGGAAAAGAACCCCCTAATTTTCTATTTATCCTGTTCCTCCTTTCCCTAACAAAGCAGTATTTTTCTGATCATGTGAATTTTATTTACTGACTACCAAGTAATTGCATGGTGAGTAATTGGATGGCTTTGCAGGACTGGAAATGGAATGCTGACTGCTTAACCTGTAGGTGAGTATTCCAGCCCTGTGCTGTCCCAGCAGTGAGGGCAGATTGTTTCCAAATGCCAGCTGCATGATGTGGTGGGATTCAGCCCAGTGGAGTCAAGTGTGTGCTTCCCAAGGAACCACTTAGCTCTGTTGGCAGCCTTGGGAAAGGAGCAGGACAAAATGGTTCTTAGGAAGAATGGCTCCTAGTAACCACCCATTGTCTGGATGGACTGTGTCTGTGGCTATCTGAGAACACAGAAGTACCTGTAGGAATCCAAATCTCAATTTGTTCATGCTGAGTACCTGCCGAGCTCTGTTATCTTGCACTGACACTAGATGAAAATTAAATATTTGATTTAGCTGCAGGACCTTAAGTAACTGCCTGAATCACTGCTGGAAAAGTAAATAAGATTTTAAAAGAAAAAATTGTAGCACAGAAACTGCCAGAAGGAAGCAGAACTCAGCACCACTTTAGTTGAAAGAGGGGAACAATTCCTGCCATTTTTCAGCAGCAGATCTTTTCTTTCTGACCCAGCAGCAGTTGATTAGTTACCCTGAGCTGTTGTAATCTGCACCAGGTCCCTTTAAAATCCCTGGGTTTTTGCTTAAGAAGGAATGGTGAAAAAATGCAGCCCAGCTGTTACAATATAGAAACCTACAAGAACAAATCTTGTTAAAAGAAGCTCAGCACAGAGAGGGCTTTTATTCATATGGATAGTTTTTTCTACTTTTCTTTCCTTTTTTTTTTTTTTAAACCCCATAGAGCTTTTCCCTCCTATAGTTTTTTTTGCAAATCTTCTCCCCATTGTTGCTGGGAGATTTAAAACAAACAGCCAAACAACCAAGAGCATTTAATGAACTCTGAATTGCCTTGTTATTAACTGAGAGAATTTCTAGGTTTCCCACTTCCCCAACTGGCCTAAAATCACAAAAATAACCTCATCTTGTTATAATCCTGTTTCACAACTGCTTAATTCCACTCTAGACTGGATTTTTCTTTCTTAGCTCTCATTTTTCCCTTATTACACATGTATCCACTCTTCCTGTCACAAACAAGCTTGCTCACACACCCCCACACATCCATGCTCACATACACCAGGAGTCGTTTACAGCTCAATTTGAAAGATGTTTCTTAACAGCAACAACAACAAAAAAACCTTTCATTGTTTCTGATGTGGAGCACTACTAACAAAACAAAGGAAACCAGAGTGGGCAGTAAAACTCTTGGGGTGTGCAAGCTCAGTTGTGGGAAATGTGGTGTTAATTTTTCTTATTTTAAAACCCACTAATGCCTCTTACAGAACTCAAAAGAACATTTTGTTTACTTAAAAAGTAAAAAAAAATAATCTGATGACTTCTTTATATGGGATTTATTTGGGTTCTTTCTTTTTCTTAACTAGGAAAGTTTGTAGGAAAACAGGATATTTGTCTCTGAAGAGGTTGTCTGCTACTTATTTCCTGCATAAACTTCCTGCTGCTGCTACTTCAGAAACTACTGTCTAATCCACTTGTGTCCCAGGCCTTTAACTCTGTCACTGTGCACCTGGTCCCCAGATCATGGACTTCCAAAATTCATTCCCTCATATCACCCCTGCCCTTAATTTCTTGAGCATCCACTGGCTGGGTGATGTGACAAGTTTTTCTTCACTCATTCTTTTCTTGAATAATCACTTTGTTCACCTCTCCCTCAAATTTCCTTGTTTCCTCACATGCCATTCTTCACAGTACTTAAATTTGAACTGTCTGTTCAAGCCTTTGGAAAGAAGGTCCTTGCTTTTGTGAATGTTTCAGCACTGTCTTGCTGCACACAGAAAACACCCATAGCTTTGCAAATATCCCTGGAAATTTGATTTCCTGGGTTTTTTGACTTTGTATCAATCCCTTTCATCCTCTAATTAGTACACTTGTTATGGGCTTACTTTAGTTTAGCTAGTCTCTGTGGAGTGTGGTAATACCATGCCAGAATTTTTTTTTTTTAAAGTTTTAATTTTTTTTTTTTTTTATATTGTGATAAAATGCCATTTTCTTCCATCAGGGCAGATTACACAGTTAGCTGTGTATTAAAAGGTCAATGTACAAAAACCTTATAAATGTATCGACCGGTCTGGAAGCTAGTTGTTATTTTTGTAATGCCCTAGTGACACAATGATTAAACTGATTAAGCCATAAATGATGAGGACATCAACTTCTGTCAGTTCAGCTCTTGGAACAGCCCTCCAGCCCCAGTCTCCCAGGGTTCTGGATAAATGTGCTTTGAGTTCGCTGTAAAGCGCGGGGTCAATGGACTGCCGAGTACTCAAACACAGCAGAGTGCCCTGGCCACGTGCGTGGCCAGCTCTCCTGCCTGTGCTGCCACAGGTGAAATCGAGGCAAGGAAATGCAGGCACTTGGCAGACCGACAGCAGATGCCATCCCAGCTTGTCTGTGATGAAGGTGAGCTGTTCCTCTCCAGTGGTGACACGCTTTCCACTTCTGCCTGGCAATTTGCCTGGCTGCTCCTCGCTACTTATTAACCAGGTAGTCTCAGGTCTGATATAATGTGCTCTGGAAAAAGTTTCTGTCTAATTCTTTGTAGAACCTAATCACAGGGCAACAGCTTCAGAGTGAATCCCTGAATGTATTCAGCACCAGCTACTGTGGCTACTCTATTGGCTACAACAAATGAAGCTAAACATTGAGAGCATTTGAAGAGCGTGGCAAGTGTGGATGGTAGCGGTGGCAGTGACTTGCTTATTATGCATGTCACACCAGGAACACTGCACACCAGCTTTCTGTCATCTGAGTGGTGTGCCAGGACTTGGGGCCAAAACTTAGCCCTAGCTGTTTAAGGCCCTGATTACCTGGGAAATTCTCCTTTTTTGCAGTGTCACATACCCAGAGCTGGTGACGAGGGAGCTGAAGTGGGAGTGCGTCAAGACGACGTTTGTGGCAGCACACTCGGTAGCACAGCCTGCGTTGGCTCACTTGCTAGGCAACCTCTGAATGCTGCCTTTCTCAAGTGTTTGGGAGGAGGTGAGCTGATCTCCTTTTGAGTATGGCTAGAACAGAGGAGCTCTGATTCTGAATCATTATTCTGCCACTGATTAATTAACAATGGGAACAGTTTATTCATTAACTGAACTTGTCTCTCTTCTCTGCTTTAATTTGGAAAAAGCAATTAAGTACTAGGGTTGATGAACCAGAGTGTAAATACACAAACAGCTAGTTCCAAAGCCCTGTGCCTTTCTTTATATAAGGAGGGTGTTAACACCTGTTTACCTGTAAGGCAAGCTTCCTGCAACTCTCCTATCAGAGCTTGGAGAATCAGGCTATGGAGAGTAAGCAGTGGGGGTGCAGTGTTGGCACCCACACACAACAGAAGCTCGGCTTGGGCCAAGATCAGTGTGCAGATGCAACTGGTGCATCAGGCCCTGCATGGATTTAGCAGCTGCTATGCATCTGTGGAACTAGTAATGGTGCACAACAACCTTGCATGGAAGGGATTTCATTCTCGTTTTTAAAATCTTTATAAAAGCCCTCTTTGTAAATGCAGCTACTTGTAATGGCTGCAGTAGCAGAAATTATTTTTTGCTATGTATGTAAGGATCACTAGATGCATCACTGACATATGTCTGCCTTCTGGATGGAAGGCAACAGCCTTTGTTACTATTTCCTGTGAACTTTATGGCCTTGTGGTCTCTTGCTCCTCTCCAACTCCTGGCACTCAGGATGAGAAAAACACTACCGATGAATGAACAACTGGTGTAATCCTGCAGAGACAGGATACCACTTTCAAGTTGCACATGATTGAAATTTGTGATGATTTCCACCCTTCTGGGGATCGGCTGGCCAGCTATAGGCAAAAAGTGGTTCTGGGTTTGAGATATCTTGGCAGCTGGAGGGATAAGCTCTTGAGCGGTCATTAACTGATGTAGACAGACAGAAGCAAAAGGAAAGCAACTCGAGGGGAGTGAGATATCTGCTTTTCCTTGAATTTACTCTTTAGCTGCTGTTTGTTAACATGGTCCACTGATTCTGTAGTTAATTTTGTAGTAGAGATTTTGTAGTTGCTTTATAAGCTTGGGTCTCATTTTTTCAGGAGTGAGTTCAAACATTTAGTCTTGGTCTTGAACTCTCATGTGACAGATTAGGCACCAGCATTATAATTATGACCAGACATTTTCTATTCCAAAGGATTTTCTTGTCTCTTTCTCATTGATGCCTGGAAGAGTTTAGTAACAGCCAAGGGAGCTAACAACTGAGCTACTTACTTCTTCAGTCCTTGGTGAAATGAGCTTGTGAAACTGCAGACTTGTTTCACTGTTACGAATTAATGGTTAAGAGTGTGGTAGCACCTAGAAGAGAAGACAAGAATGCAAATTAGGCCTCCACCTAACAAATGCCCTCCTTCTTTGCTGGACAAATGTGTGATGAAATCAAAGAAGTAAGGCAGACAGAGATGGAGGTACAGAGGGAGACAGCAGCAGAGATGGGGGCGGATGCTGGATAACCATGTCTTCCAGTCTCCTCCATAAGCCTTTTTAGCTTCAGCCCTTTTACAGAGGATCTTGTTGGCAATCAAATTAGAAATGGAGGCTAAATTCTGAGCATGCTGTGGGAGAAAGTGGCACCTTGAAACCTCAAGACACTTCTCTTCTGTCCTATGAAGTGGGAATGTCACAGGACTGATGTCAGAAGAACTGGATTGGTCAGAGAACCTTTGCAAAAGGGTAGCAGATGAAGGATCTGAATCTCAGTGACACTTCTGTGTCTGACACAGCTCAGAGAAAAATGGAATATTTAATTACAGGAGGGTTTCAATAACATGAATTGCTGGTGCAATGTGTGGTCAAAAGCCTGTATGGAATAGGTCTTTCATATGGATGACCATGCTTTGAAGACAAGATATTTAGGACAGACGAAACATGATTCAAAACTGTCTTATAAAGATGCACTGCAGTCATCTCGCCAGGAGGCAGATGAAGTTTGTAAGTGGGCAAGGAGTGCATTGACTCTGGTCTCTCTAAGACCCTCACTGTAAATTATTTTGACTTGTGACAGCCTCAAGCCAAAGTAATAAAATAAACTTAAACCTGACCCTACATGCAGCCTAAGTCAGGTTTAAGTTTATTTTATTACATCTCACTTCTGCCAGACAAAATGCTTTCAGATGTCTCTCCTGGGGCAATTGATTCAATTGATTATTGNAAGGATCTGAATCTCAGTGACACTTCTGTGTCTGACACAGCTCAGAGAAAAATGGAATATTTAATTACAGGAGGGTTTCAATAACATGAATTGCTGGTGCAATGTGTGGTCAAAAGCCTGTATGGAATAGGTCTTTCATATGGATGACCATGCTTTGAAGACAGTGCTGCATGTTCCCTCCTAGCCTGGAAATTGACTTTGTGGAATAAGCAGAGGGAATGAGAAAGGGAAACTTGAGGTCTAACTGGGCAGCTGGACTTAAGGAAAATAAGGAATAAATGTTTGTCATAGAGCCTGCATGTTAATGATCAGCCAGAGTTGAGAAAATATCTACAGTCATCAGGTGTGACAAACTCCTCTCTAAGAAGGGAATTCAAGGCCTTACTTTGTTAGGATCAGTTCCAGACCAGGATTTAGGCATCATGACTTTCAGTAGAGGAATTCCTTCCCTCGTCCCCAGTTCAAAAGCTTAGTTACAGCACATGAATGTACGGGTCTGACCTGGGATCATTACATCATGAATTTAGGTGTCTAAAAATAGCAGTCACACTGAATGGAGGGGATGAGAGAAAGTCTGATCCAGCCAACTGGCAATGTGATGAGACCTCTCTCTATATTGCCTGGATTTAGAAAATGATCTCAGAGGTGGCATTTTGAAATGGATATTCAGCTTCTGAAACTGCTTCTGGCAGATAAATGCCTGGACTGTATGCTTCAGGTAAAAGCTGCCATTTTTTCATAAAACTTGTTTGAAGGAGGAGCCTTCCACAATCCTTGCTTCATACCTATATTACTCATTCAGGAAGTGTTAAAGATGAGCATTGACCTTTTGCCTGCAATGATGCCATAAATAACTCTCATATGAGAAAACATTCTGCGTTTCTTAAGCCTCAGTTAATGTGCACAGATTCATTGGAAAGCAAGTAAAAATAGAGTACAGTTGGATAGTACAGTGCTTGCACCTTGAAATTGTTCATAATTTTCAATTATTTACTTGTTCCTTTCATTTTGAAGGCAAGAACTATAAATTCATACAACTTCATGAAAAAATATGAATGACAAGCTGCCAGATGCTAGTTAACAAGTTCACATTACTTCCTCAAGGACAGGGGTGGACTTTGAGTGTTAGAGTGCTGGTTTTTCAACGAGTATAGCAGTAATGGTACCCCACTAATGTCTCTAGTGGCATAAAATGAGACAGATTAAGGACAGATAACATAAGACATAAATATGTCAGTTCTCCTGAGCAGGCAATATGACAAAGGGGAATTTAACAGGAGAGCAATAGACTGCCATGCAGCTTGGTTGCCACAATCAAACAGAGTGAAAACCATCACACCCTCAAGAGCTGTAATTTTGCTCTGTCTTTTTCTGGGCCCATAAGCAGGGTCTGCAAAGGCATATTAGATGTTTTTCATGTACTTTCCTCTTTTTACTTTCACCTTTAGGGATGACACTTGATCATTATGATTTCCAATGACTCATGCTCAGCAACACAAAGCTAAATTGATTACCAATCCATCCTCCAGGAAATACTGGTGGGTATCCTCAGGAATCTAGGTTAGGTTCAGGTAAACATCTCTCACACTGGTTCTTCTGATGACTGAGAGCAATTTGGTTCTTCCTGCTTTCTGTTTCTAACAACAGAAGCCTTGTTCTCAGTTAAATAAAAAAAAAGTATATACTTGGTAGGTAAAAAAATCCAAACAACAACAACAAAAAAACTACCCAACAAAACCTTCCAACAGAAAATATAATGTTATACCAGAAGAACCATTTATGCATTAAAATCTCTTCTCAATTTTCCAGAAGGCATCCGAAGCTCATTAAAAGAGGCTTTATTTTAGTGTGGTTGTGGTTTTCATTTTCTCTCTTCTTAAAAGAGCTTCTGTCACAGACAAATCACTTTCTCTGGCATTTTCAAGCACATATTTCCTAGCAGTCATGCTAATACCATCACAGGAGGGAAGCATTTAACTATTGCTGTTTCACCTCTACCTCAGCAGTGTGCAGTTGTTACTTGCAATTGCCATTGAATACAATTTTTTCTGCAGGGAAATGTAGCCAAAATAGAGCCCTTGCCTTAAATAATAAAACCAATGAACTTATGCAATGACTGATTTCTGCACTATGCAAATCTGTTCTTTTGCATGGTTGAATTGGTAGAATACAAAGACATTTCCAAGTCAAGTGGTTGTGATATACCCAGGATGCAGCACACAAGCTTGGCATTTTGTTGCAGGCTATGATAAGGATCAGATTGGGGGCAAAACTATTCAGTAATGGTATGTTTGCACCACAGTGGTTGATTTTACCTGAAATCTGCCTCTATTGTCTGAGTATCAATCTGTGGTGGCCTTATCTGCAATATTTGCTATGTAACAGCCTTATTCAAAAAGCTTTAAAGTCAGTGCAAGGCTTCTGATTGCTTTTAACAGTTTTGTGTGAAGCTCTGATTTGAACACACATGGGAAGCCTCAATTATAGCCTTCATCTCCCTACTTTGAAAATGTGGTCTTGGCCACCCAGCATGGAGGAGCCATCCTTGGTGCCAACAGCTGGATTTTTGCTGTATCCCCTACAGGTGATGTCACTCAGTAGAGTCTGATTTAGCAAGGTGTTTCAGACACATTCTTGATTTTAAGTCACCTTATGAGCCTTTGTGAATCAGGGAGCATTGTTTTGGCACTTAAAATCAGTAGGTTCTCAGCCAAGTCCTTAAAATGCAGAATCAGAATAGCCAGACCCACATCTAGCAATCCTCAGTGATACTACATTACTAACTACTGCTGTGGTTTTGTGGAATGAAGATGGGACCCTTTGGACCTGAGGCATTCTGTTGAAGGATCTCAAACAAAGCACTTATTTGTCAGAGAAATACAAGAAAGAGATGGTCTTGAAGGGAATACCTGACAGGAATGGTGTTGAGTTAGCCACTGGAACAAATATGCCCACTGATGGAGAAGTGGTTGAAGAAAACCAGCAGTCCCAGAACTAAACACTAGACCAGAAGCTTCTGCCTGAGTGGGTGCTATACATGCAGAAGGTTATTAGGAGTCTGGAGCTAAATTCCCTTCTTGTGTTATGGCATATTGACCAGTTGTCTGAGATGGCTTTAATGCTTTCTTCTTGGATCTCCTGCTCTGTGAAGCTGCAGCAGCATTCCCAATAGACTCAACCTGGTGACTTGACCTTGATGGGCATTTGAGGCATACTAAGGTGAAATTTTCTAGGACACTCAAGCTGGCCTGATATCTCATTTCTTTTTATAAGAGGTGAGCTTGGTACTTTGTTAGCTTTATTATTAGCTAGTTTAGGAAGTTGAGTTACCTCACAAGATAAACAAGCACTGGAATGGGTGGGTGCACAGGAGAGTGCAGAAGTCGCCCACAGCTGTGGCAGGGGTGTGGACTCTCTCCAGAGAGAGAATCAGACAAATGCAACCACTTCATGCAAGGTCAACATTCCCCATACTTCTTGCCCTGTATTTTCAGATCTTAATGATCTACCCTGGTTCATGTCGTGCTTCCCTACGTAGGATAGTGCTGCAGGACTGAGACACTGAGGATTATTGTGAAGATAAGGGAAGGGGATAACTGCAGCACTTGTGATGGAGCCTGAATAGATGCTTCTATTCTAACAAGAAACTTCCCATTTACTCTGTCTTCTGTCTTTGCATGTCAAGTCACTGCATTCATGAGACCCTCTTTTTGTCTCTTTACAGGAAAAGAATAGTCCTCTGCCTTCTAAAAGTATTGCAAGGCTACGTTATTTATTTTACAGAAAAAAATAGCTGGTTTCAGCTTCAGACCTATCAAACATTCTCATGGTTCTTGTTTGTACACTTATTTTTTCAAAAATGTATGGGAGACGAGAAGACTGAAGGTTAGTGGTCCAAAAAAAATTTTAGTGGTTATTACTGTAGCAAATAGTTGGATTAGGTAAACATATGAACAAGAGCTTTTTCTTCTCAGCACTTTTTTTTTTCCCCACAGAAGAATGTGAGCCACTCTTTATTAGGTGTAAATTGTGTATTACTGCATCGAGAGATTGATGTTGATTCACACAGGATCATGGCTTGGCTCACTCAAGCTCTGATCCACTTTGCTGGTCTACTTTGTGACTGCAGTGAGGCATCCTACTAATTTCTCCTGCAACCCTATTCCTCACATTTCCCAGGCCATGGTGTTTGTGTTTCCTGATTTTAAAGCATGGTGTCTTAATTATGGTCAGAAAAAAAACATAAGGGAAGGGAATGTTCTGATGTGTCTTTTAACTGCAGTTCTTACTGGTATTTATTTCAAAGTAATTATAGGAATGGAAATTACTATGAAAAAATGGTATTTTCCTGCTAACAATCTCAGACACTTATGTGTATTTGAGACAAATCTGCAGACCTTTGTTGACTCAAGTTTTATTGCAAGCCATATTTATTTTCCAGCCACTACTGTGAAATAGCCTTGCAGCAAGGGCTGTCTTCAAGGAGAGGAGAAGGGTAAAGAACCAGAGGGACTTGCAGTGCTAAAGTCCCTTTTTTCTCTTACTCTCTTATCACAGGCAGCTTTTGCTGCCGAAAGTGTGAGCCTCTCCTGCCCCCTCGTGCAGGCGTGTGAGCACTGCCAGCAAGTCTCTCAAAAGTCTCCTCAGAGAAATAGCAAGATAGAATAACATGCAAAAGAATTTTGAGATAAAGCAGTTGTGCTGAACAGTGTTTTAGAAAGGATAGACATATGAAGACCGCTGTAGAGACCTGCACTGGAGTATCTCCCAAGCCATTAACAAAGAGAAGTTGCTTCTTGAAATTTGCTTTTCCAGGCTGTGGAACACATAACCTTATGAGGATGGTAGATATGGTGAAAGTCTGTTTATGTGTCACGTTCAGATTTGACAATAACTGTGTCCAAAATTTTAATCTGAAGAATGGTATCTTCAGGAATTAAGCATGGAAACAGTTAAGCCTTTCTACTCTACTGCTTCTCCCTACAGGACAGGTCTCCCACATATGTTAAGCCTTTGCTGGCATGGTGCTGGGTCCTGCTGTCACCTGGTGCTGCTTACACCCTCCTCTGGTACCCAGGTGACTCAGGCTAGACATCTGCCCTTCTGGCCTGTGGTCTCTCACTATACTGAGTTCTAAAATATTTTTGGGTGCCTTTAACTGAGAAAAGAAATCAAGAGAACTTTCAAACAGTTTGTCAGAAATGGCATGGTGATCAAAGGGTGAGAGGCACAGCAATACCTAAGCTTTGCATTAATATTTCAATCCACAGTTTTATGTGCCTGCACTGATACTGGACCGTATTTAGAAGACTGTTTTGTTTTTCTCAGTGTTAACTTAGACAAAATTTCACTGATGTTAATGGGAATTCAGCTGAGCAGAATATAACTGGAATCAGGACTATGATATTTGGTTGTTTTGGGTTTTTTTTTCCTAATAAAGTCAGGGTGAGAGTGGATTGGTCTGTGTTCCAAAAACATCTTAGCAGAAGATATTGAATTACAGCAGCAGCTTCCTCACCTTATTTTTGAGGACCAAACTAGGTTATATAACTTATGTTGTTGAGCAACCACACATGTCAGTGGGCATTGTCTGTGGTACTAGATACCCTATTTTAGGTGCAGCTTAACTGTTTTAGGAAAAAAGAACAATCAGTAATACAGGACTGATCAAGAGCAGAGAAGATAAGTGGAATGGTCAGTCCTGTAATTCTCTTTCTAGGTTCCCATCCAGTAGGGTTTGGATCTTTCTCATCATTCTTCTTTGCATAAATGAAATCCTAACATCTCCCCCTCTCAATTCACAACAAAAACCCCAAACCAAAACCAAAAGCCAAAACCAAAAAAGAAAAAAAAAAAAAAGAGAAAACCCACAACAAAAACCCCACAAAACAACAAAGAGAGGAAATTGCTTCTGTGATTACTGTGAACAGACTCTTAAGAGCAGATTTATAAGGTCTCCTAGTCTCTAAACTGGCTTTGCTTACAGGAAAACATTCTTGCAAGCAGCAGGGCACCACCATGCTGTACAAGAGAGAGGTGATGGTGGGGCACTTGAATAAACAAAGTCACAGAAGAAAAATTCACTAACAGTTATTAAATTTGAGGATACAACCTCTGTGTCAATAATTCCCTAAACTATAGATGGCTGAGGCCCCTGTCTTTCCCAAGGGAAATATAATAATAATCTTGCTATGCTACTTCCCTTCCTAACAACTGATAGCCACTGCTGAAAAAGAGATAATCAGGTAGCTGATCTTCAATCTGGTCCTACCATTCTATTCTTAAGGGGTCTCTTAATCTGAAACCCAATGAGAGCAAATAAACTGTGATTTACAAGGAAAGAAATTAAGTAGAGAGTAATTCACACACTCTCCCCAGTAGCCAGCAGACCTGGCTGCAAATGCACAAGTAACTACAAAACCAGAGAATTGAAAGCCACGAAGAGCCATAAATGGACTCATCAGATCCAAATTTTAAATAATTCAGCTTAGAAAGATTAAGTGGTAGTGGTGTTGTTATTGCAACTTTTTTAAGGCCTCAATTAATTCTAGAGAAAGAGAGCCAATGCACCTTTAAAACTTTCTGCTTAATCAAGTATAGCGAATGCTCATTTAATGATTGTCTTTTTGTACCAACAAGAAGTAACAACGCTTTTAGCAAAAGAAATGGAATGAGAGAGAAATTGCCTAATCAGCCCTACTCATGCAGTGCTTTGTGAGAGAGATTATTGAATTTTCAGTCTCTGCAGAATTTTAATGAAGCTCTGTCTTGCTGGAAAATCCAGCCCTTTGTCAATAAAGTTCAATAACTCGACCACCCATGTAATAAGATGTACTGCCTGCAATCTTTCACTTGCCAAAGCCAGAGCCCTGCTGGAGACTCCCTGAAAGTTGGAAGTACTCATTTGTTGTGTATTTTCCTACAGTCTGCATGCAGTGGAATTTGTATTTACTGTAGTGAAGGTGTTTATAGTGAGGTAGAGAAAAAATTCAAATTTATCTCAATGTGTGGGTTGCTATGCTAATAGGAATATTGCCCTGCTGAAAGGGAATACAATGAACCCATCTTCAGGACCACATCTGTCACAGCAAAACTCTTCATTAAGTTACAAAATAAGTAACAAGGTACTGAAGAAGACAGAACTATAAGAAAGGAAGTGAAAGGTGTTTCAGTAATGTCTGAGCTGAACAATTAATGGCCAGAGAAATTCAGAGGGTCACTAAACAGGAGAATACCTTTGCACCACTGCTGTTGCTTGGTATCAGAAGAAAAGTGAGACCACTGATCTGCCAAACTAGACTGAGCAAATTTAAAGGGACATTCACAAAACCCTCCAATAACCAAAAACCAAAACCAAGCAAAACAAAACCCAAACAAATAACAAGAAAAACACCAAAAAAACCCAAAGAAATGAAGTTAATTTGGCTGGTTGGGTATAGAGTGACTATTTTGTATACACCAAATTTTAAGTTTAAAAATAATCAGAAATTGCAGGGATGTGAGCAGACTTTTTTCTATGACTAACTGGCCACACTGAGGTCCTCTGTGCTGCTAGTTTCAAACAGAAGTTCTACATTTCTGGATTTACAAGACCTTTTGTTGAAGAAAACTTCATTGTGGCACTAACTTATTGCAGTGAGAATTTGTTTTTATAGTAACTGTGTTTTTTCAGTGGAAAAACTTTTGCTGAAGCAACTTCTATACCAATTGCTCTCTAACTCTGGACTGTATTCCAAGATGAGCAAGAAAGGAATTAAAGCTCCTGAAGAGAAATTTGTGTAAAGGAAAATCCATAGACAGCAGTGGGGAGCTGGGATTTGATAAAACCAGCAGAAGACTCAGTCTCCTCTGATGAGAGGACACAAGGTGATTGAAGATAATGTTATCAGAAACTAGTGGGGTAATACAGAGAATAGCACAGAAGCAGATTAGCCACAGCAGGAGAAAACTTAGAATCAACCCTGACATCAAGGTTGTGATGGAAGTGAAGGAACCTGTCAGAATATATGCCATGGAGAGCAGCAGGAAGTGTGAAGATTTCCTTGTCCCAGCTGCCCATAAACACCTTTCAAACAATGGTTTACATTAAATGAAGCTAATACCACAAAGTTAGATGGACAGAATAGACAGGGAAGTAATTAGAGATACCCAAAGAACGAAGAATAGGCAGCCAAAGAATAGTAATGCAGTGGATGGTGTTTGCTTTATAGAGACAGCAGAAGATCAGAAAGGTTTAAGAAAGATACTTATAAGCTATGGAAATCTGTCAATTAAAAGAGTGTGAGTAGCTGTAAATGTTGCAGACTGATTTGAAAATTATGTTTGTCTACTGCCTAAAAAAAACCTTGTGGATGCCAAAAATGCATTAAAAGTTTCACAGTGATTGCTCTGGAGGAAAAAGGACTAAAGACTGGTAACCCTAGTTTTGGGTAGCTTTTAAGCTAAGTAGGTGATTGGAGTTCTTGCTACTCTTACCAAAATACTCAACAAATCATCCAGATTAAAGGAGATGTGAGTAACAAAGGACTCCTTTTCCAAAACTGGTCACAGGTAGCATTATGATCCTCTGGGAATTTTATGACACTCACTGGTAGAAACAAGAAGAAATGAGATAGGAAACAGATAAATATCTTAATGAGAAATACTAAGAAATACTGCTAAAGCTGTGGGGATTTTAGCCAATGAAAGAATTAACGTGGAAATAGAAGAAAGCAGACAGAGGGAGGCAAAGAAAATGGGTGAGAGTAAGGGGAAGAGGAAATCATTCTGGAAGGAAATGGAGATGATGGCACTGCTGAAGAGCAATTTAATAGAATGGAGCTGTCCATCATATTGAAAACTAATATAAGTAGAAAGACAGATTAGTAAATACTTGCAGAAGAATTGTTTTCATGTCCAGCCAGAGCTAATCCCAGAGCAGGATAAGAATATGAACTAAATTTTTAAAAGAAGAGACTTCTTTCCTGAGTACTTGCTGGTAAATAGTTTGGAATTGGATTAGCAGATAATGTATTGGAGAAAGGAAATTTATAAATAAGGTATTGAAGAGAGTAGGCTTTTGAGCCCTCAGGAATTGACTGTTAAAAGTGTGAACAAAGCAGCTATTTTAAAGGACATGTGTACCAGGAAAGATCTAGCTGCCTGAAAATAGAAAATGAGAGAAAAAAACAGAGAAAGAAACACATGAAGATTAAAGTTTGAGGCATATGATGTGTCCTAATAGCAATGAAGAGAGAAGAAAGGATTGCCAGCAAGACTAGAAATCAGAGAGGGTGTGTCAAACAATGAACTTGCATGTAGCAGTGTTTGTTTGCTGGAGTCAGATAATTGCCAGAGCATTTGTGGTTTATGTCTCAGAACAAATGTCTGGGAAGAGTCCAGGCTTTGTCTTACTGAATGTACAAACCAACTGAGATTAACTGATTACTGATGAACACAAGGTAAGAATCTTTTCCTCTGTACTTGCCAAGTGAGACTCTCCAGAGGTGGGTGTAGGTTAGCCAAACCTTTTAAGAGTCATTTATTTTCCACCTCATAAGCTATTTAGACAAGGTAAAAAGTGCCATTGATTGATACATCCTAGGTCACGAGACACGTTGCTCCATGCAGGGGTTACTGGGTACAATTCTGGCCTTTATGTCAAAGGGAGTCTGAAAAGTCTGTCTTAATGTCCCTTTTAGTTTTACACTTCATTGACACAAAGTATTACATTTCATCTTCTTCACATGGAGACAGCATTCTCTGTAGAATAGTGTGTTCTCTGTGTTCAGAGTAGCATTTTATTCCAGGAGAGGATTCTTACTGCATCCCTTTCTACTGGTGTGAGTCCATAATGAAAAGGTATTACATTAAACAGGTGCATGAATAAAGTCTAGGTGGGACAAAGCAATGGCACCTCAGCAAAATGATTTAGAGTAGGATGTGTGCTGGTTCCCAGACTTCCCTGAAGACCCACCTTATGCATTCCTGAGTGCACATCCTGCATGCAATTCTCTACCTTAGGAGTAGTAATAAAGAGACAGCAAGTGGAAGCCAGTGACATGGGAAATGCCTGGGTTTCTGTGAAGCAGCAATTCCTGCCAACACTTCCAAGACTAGAGTTCATTGCAGTCTTGCAGATGACATCTATGTAGGTCATTGTGGCTAATTATATATCTGAGAGCTATTTTCTTTCCTGAAAAGGTGCAAATAACTGTGAGTAGCTGGGTACCTCTCTGAGTTGAAATGGCATGAGATAACAAGATTTAATTACACTAAATACAAGTAATTTTAACCCTGTTAAGAGCCTACATGAAAGGTAAGAAGTATGGGTTTTATTCCTATGTTTGCTACAGCATTTCCTTCATTATGAGCAATTTTTAAATTTACTCTTGCTAACTAGTATTGTGTTTAAGTATTTTGCATAAAGTGAGGCACCACTGTAATGGTTAAATATTTGTTCTTTCTTCTCCTGTATGTGTCATTTTATGTCTGTAAAATGTGGCTTAAGTCCTTAATATAAGATACTAAATAAGCACAAAGTTTGGTAATACAATAAAAAAATTATGCTAATGAATATATAAAAAGTCAGTCCTGATCTGAAAATAAGCATATGTGATAAAATATAGCTAACTAAAACTAACTGAAACTGATGGCAAACTGCATCTGTACCAGATATAATATGCACTGGGACAGTGTAGCAAGTGTATTTTCATCAAAGAAGCATCACTATTGGAAAAACTAACACTGCAAACAAGAGCCCCAGAATATCCTTGGCCCTTATGAAGAGGTATTTTTTTGCCCTGGGTACATGTTATTTCATTTTTACAACAAAACTTTTTCAGTTTAGTGCAGCTTAAGTTTTATAATTAGGAAATACTGATAATCATGCTAGTCTTCTTAGTTGTTGCTATTTTAAATTTCATTAGGTACCATGACTCATTATATGCCATGTATTTTATGTTTTTGTGGAAATAATACTGAATGATACTGCTCTTATGATATCTGCATGGTCTCCCTAAAAGAAGATATTTTAACAGGCTAGCTGCTCTCTCTCTGCATGCAGGACAAAAGCTGAATGGGTCAGGGAGGCTGAAAGCAAGCTCCTTGCTCTTAAAGTTGGTAGGAGTGGTTTCAAGCATCAGCTAAGTGCTTGGATTGTATAATAACTGCTGGCATACATCATCAAGGTATTTCATGCCTTTCATTTCCTTTGGTTCTGTGAGTATCAGTGATTTCAGAGCATACAAATTGATGTATGTGAGCTCCAACAGGCTGATAAAAGTCCAAATCACCAACCTTCTTCTTTCTTTCTGAATGCCTGTCCCCACCTTCACCACATTACGTAAGGATCTTTGCTTTAAAGGCACAAAACAAAAGAGTGCTTAAAAACTTAGATGCTATAACAATGGAAAAAAATCATACTTGTGAATCCACTCCTTTAAACTTTGCCCTCACTTCTCTTTTGTGTTCAGCACATCCACATCTCCAGTGCTGTTTCATGTCTGCCCTGTGTTTGCCCCTCTTGAAGAAAGTGCAGGAGCGTAGGCTGCCTTGTGAAAGTGGGTGGCAGGGAACTCAGGGTAGGATTCTGTTATCTTTTTTTTCTGCATTATATCCCAACTTTTCTTGATTAATCCTGTGCTAAAGTTAGAGGAGGATCTTTTATTTGCTTGGCCTGACTCCCTCATCCTAAAAGGCACTTGGATTTGCATGGAAGGAATGGCACTGGAAAGATTACACAGAAAGGGGCTTATATGAAGGAAAGCTGATTGAGAAAGCTTATTTTTAAAAGTCTGGTCCTTTTAGTTTTGCATTATACATTAAATGAGTTCTTTACCCTTTATACTTCTGTGCTCTAGGTATGAAATAAAAAGTTAAAAAGAAGCATTTTTAATATACCATAAATTCTCAGACACATTTTCCCCAAGAATGTGGAGCCTTGAAGCTGAGGATCGATCCAAGGAAGAGTTAGATGTCCTGTTGAGAGCTGGGGAAAGGTTAGTAAACCTGACCTCATTCCTGCTTCCCTCTTGGGTGTTAGAGCAAAGGACAGCAAGGGGTGGAGTGCATAGAGCAGCTGCTCTCAGCCAGATTGTTGTGGTTTTAGAAGGGAGGTCTTGATGGGTGGGTCCTGAACTATCCCCAGGGGAGCAACATATATTAGCAGAAGAAGATAGACCAAAATTTTATAGGAAGCAATGATAGACACTAGTGGTAAAATGAGATAAATCACCCTCAGCTGGAAACACTAAAGGTCATTTGTGATTTAGTACCCAGAGCAGCTTTGGAAAGGCAATCCTATCCTCTTCATTAATCATTAAAAGTCCTGTATTGAATAGCTTCTTTGTCTGCAAAAATTGCAAGATGCAGAAATTTTTGTTTTCCCTCCTTGATGTTAGTTAATTTTGTATTTTTCATGTGTAATGCCCAAAGGCATAGTTTGTCCTTTTACTTATTCTTTCTCCATAGTCTCTTATTTCTGATACTGTTGTAGAATGACACTCTTGCCCATTCCAACCTTTCACTGTATAAATGGCAAAGAGAAGAGAAAAAGTGGCAAAAGGAATAGGAAGCATTTTGTGTCCCAGCTTTGCACAGCACTGAAGCTCAGATCTTGTCTTGTGTCTAGCAGCAAGACTTGTCTTGCTGCTGATGAAAAGCCTTCTGCCACAGAAGAGGTATTTGCTGCCCCAGTGGGCCTGTGGCCTTCCTCTAACCTCATTGTTGAAGGACCCTCTTCCAGAGTGCCCCTAGCTGGGTAAAGTGTATTTTACCCCATGAGTAATGTAGGTAACATACATATTTACACATTGATACGTTTTCTGGCTCTCTGGGGAAATGTGAAACTCATAATTATCCCACTAAAGTGAATTTCTGCGTAATACTGGAAACAATAATAAGAAAAAAAAATCATTTTATTCTAGTGAAATGCAAAGAAAATAAATTAGCTACCAGATGTGAAAAATGAAGAGGGGATATGAATTTCACAATTATCTGAGATTTAAACAGAGCTTTAGGTCTTCTCTGTTAAGTTCATTTGGTAGAGAAAAATAGCTAATTTTTACAACTTGTGAGAAAAGGGGTCAATTTCTTTCCAAAACTTAACTTTTGTCTAGAGCTCCATGTATCCTTGGATAACCCTTTTGTCAGTGATGATAAATATACTTCCAAAGACTTCTGGAGACCTTTAACTTTGATGAGCAGTTCAATCAACATACTCAGTTATGACATTTCTTCTAATGGATTAGGGCTTTTTTTTCCCATACAATTGGGATGTGTCTCTTCCCATAAACAGGTTAGAGAGAATAAGCATTTCTGAATTGTCATGACAATTTCATCTAAGTCTGTAAGCTGTTATAGCTTACAATTTGAGAACAATTTAATTATGTGAACATTGCAATGGTAATAAGGAAGACTGCTTATTGCTAGCTCACAGCAGAGATTATACATGATAGGTAATGAAACAAAGCTGCCAGACAGTAGTAAACTTGGTCTTGGCAAGTCCCCAGTCTGAAGCTGCTGGTTTTGGAGAAGAGTGGGCATGTAACTGTTTCCATGGCCCTATGGGTGCTGGTAGATGGAAGCATTTTGGGAGGTGCCAGATGGCACCATGAAGTCCATGGATACAGAGCATGCTTTGTGCCTCTTTGGGGCCAGACCCAGTGGACATAAACCCTCAAACCAGTATTTTTGTAGAGGATTGTTTCACCTGGCCTTTATATCTGTATACGGTGTCTCAAAGAGGTGACTCACTATTAAACAGTGAATCAGAAGAAGCACAAACAGGGGGCAATGGAATTGTACAGGATTTCAGCAGAACCACAAGTGCCTTTTTGTCTTATTTCTCTTGTTGCTTATGTAAGGCCTTTCACTATTGTGAGAAATAAATGGTTCAATAATCCTACCCTCCTCCAAGTGGGCAGGATTATTTTTTTTCTACACCCCTGCCATCCCTCCACCAACAGTTTGTGAATAAGGGTATTGCTGGGAAGAGGAAGGAATGCTGATCTCAGACAACATGTTGCCCTCTGATTTGATCCATGGTGCACATCTCTGCCATCCAGGATTATAAAGAGACCAGCTTTATCTTATGTAAAAGGTGATTGATGCTGCACATGTGTTGCAAGGCTCAGTGGTGAGCCTTTCGTTTGCGCTCCTCTACCCAGCTGCTGGCTCTGCAACTGAGGGTGGACTGTCAGAACACAGACATTTAAATGTGTGTTTCACAGTTGTACTTTCAGTGGTTGTGTCTCAAAGTGGCCCTTTTGACTCTGGTGTTATCAAATATCTTTTGAGCTTTGCACTCCTGGAAGGTGACATTGCCAACCCCATCATGAAGTAACAGTTGTGCTCCACTGTCTGCTGGCCTCTTGTCCAATTTCTGTGTCAGTAGATGTCTCTGCTTCAGTAGTGTGTGTGAGAATTGGGTCTGACTGCCTTTATTTCCTTCTGTCATTGCCTCTTGCCCTTTGGAAGGTATGTAGGGCATGAGATTATGTGGTTAGCATGCCACTGCTTCGCCAGTTTCCATTTTTGTTCTACTTCATGTTAGCTTTTCATCAGCTGTTTTTAGGAAAAAACTATGTGCAATGAAAGAACACCTTCTATTTGCAATGTCATATTCCTTTTTAGAATCCATCTGAGGGCTGTGCCTGTAACATCTTTCTTGCTAAATGAGAAAGAATTCACCTTTTTCATATTTTCACAGTGTCCATGTTTTTTTTCCCTTATGTTTTGATGATTTGAAGATTAGGCATGTTTTGAGTCAGCAGTGAAATTCACTGTGCCCTGGGGACCACCATTTAAGGGTAATTTTAGGTTCTGGCACCCTGACTTAGCAGACACAGGTGGATACAGCTGCTGTGCACACAAATGTTAAGCCTCTTGAGAAGCAGCACACAAAGCCAAGCAAGAAGGCGACACAACATATTATTCCTGCAAATGCCTGAACTCAACAGAGCAGTGGTTGTGAAGGTGTGCAGTGTGCTGATTGAATCTGCTTGAATGTGTGTAATTGCACTCATTGTTCATTCAGTCACAATGATGAAAACTGGTCCATTTTTTTCCTTCTTCCCTCCCTTTCTCTCCTTTTGTAATATGTGACTTTTTCTCTACCTTTCTCTTTGTGTCCTCTTTGCAAATGGTCTTTGCCAAATGGAAATGCCGCCTGGCATTAATGGTTATACTCTGAAATAACATTGCAGGCTGTAATAACATTCCATGAGAAATAAGCCTTTATTTTTGAAAATGTGTGTTCTGTACAAGACTGGGTAATATGTCAAAGTCCTTTGCCTCCTTGAATGTGGAACTCTGCTCCTGTGTTATTTCCATAATGCTGAAGTAAAAACATGTTGCCACTGTTTATCAAATTTTCAATCTATTTTAATTTTTTTATATTTAAAAATGCTTCTTCCTCCTGTTTATGTAAAAAAAAAAGGTGTCCAGAACTGTAAAATGACTGAAAATGTGTTGATTTTGTTGGGGAGGAGTTTGGTTGTGTTTTCTACACTGCTTTTAGGTCTTAAGTTCCTCTCAGTGCTCTTGTACTGAGTTACATTATCTCCCAGTTCTAAAGATTAATCATTAAGGCTTCTTTAGAAAGCTTTCTGGTCACACAGAACCTCCAAGAGAAACCACCAGACGTATTATTTAAATATTCTTGCCTCAGAAAGCTCATCTTCATAACAACTGTATCAAAGAATTTATTAGCCAGAACTATGCCACATTTTACAAAATATGCCAGACAATGGAAATACTATCCAAACTCAGCTTTTATAAGTACAGTTGGTATGAACTACATATTTGGGAACCTTTTCTCACTAAGCCAGCATGCCAGCTATTCTTCCTAATTTTTGTGCTTTCCACAGTGCTATTTGCTGGGATGGGAGTTAGTAAACACTTCCCAAACTTCCAGATGGGACCACAGTCCCAAGTGAAGCAGGTAACAGGATTGGGAAACTGCTGTAGACCCATTACCTCCTTTTTCTGTCAGAGCTCTGTAAAGCAAGACTAATTGCTGCTGATGCCACTAGAGAATGGCTGTCACCTGTGGCATGGCAGGTATGAATGCTCGTGAGAAGTACAGTCTCTCCAGGGAGCCCAAATTACCCTTCCCAATAATTTGATTGCTTGGCAGGAGCAGAAAGTGTGCTCTTTCAACAGTGAAGCTAAGCCTCAGGGGCTGAGCCTCTTGCCTGCAGTATTGCCCAGGACTATCCCTGCACCATGAGACCACAGAGCTCAGTGTCAGTCATGCTGCCTGACACCATGACATGATCACCACAATATTCTGCACTTCCATAAATGACTCACTTTTTTGACTGCAGGCAAGTCACATTCTCAGTGCCTCAGTTTCTCTGTGAAACTCACTTCCCTTTTTGAGGAGGTAGTGAAGGTTGGGTAATATTTGATTAATGCTTTCAGAAACAGGGGTAATTATAATCTCCATTCATCCCTTCTTTCCTGTGACAGTACAATGAAATGTAATCAGCAACAATCAGTTGCCTAGAACTAAATAAAAAAGCCTTATAAGGTAAGATGGAACTATTGTGGATGCTAGAGGATAAAAGATTTAAGAGATGGAAGTGAGCTAGTTTGGAAAACTATTTTTTGATGATGCTAGCAGCAAAATTATTCAGTACATTCAAATGGTAAATATAAACTTAAAAATGTAAACTCTAAGTCCAAATTTTACCTAGGACTATCCCTAGGAAAAACAAGTCAGGGGAAAGGTCTGTAAATATCTGTCGTCAGCAGTCCTAAGAAGATGACACTCTAAGGATGATGTAAGAAGGACACTCTTACTCTCAGAATCAGGGCTCCTTCTGGTGGTGCACATGTGGACTCTGTTAGTCAGGGTGGGATGCCCTGTATTTTTAACTTCAAGATTAATCTTTCCTCTGAAGGACAATTTATTTTTCATTTTGGTAAAAACCATCTAAACGCATGCAATTAAGTCACAAGTTCAGATCCCACAAAAGAAATCTCAATTGTTTTGAACCTCTTTTACTGTGTATCCACATGACCATATGTGAAATTACATATGGTCCACATGACCATATGTAATTTCAAGACACCACTGTCTCTTGAAATTAATTTTGTGTCAAGAGCATGTGTATGGGAACTCAGCAGATATTTGCTTATACAATGAGGTGGGTGACAAGAAAATACTTATGATTTGATGGAAAGAATGTAAAAACCATTTGTCAACTACTCAGTAAGGTGAGTGCTGGATATACTTAACAATTTGCTTTGATGGTGGTGTGCATTTTCTAATTTATTGGATGCCTGCTTCCTTCATAAAGTAAATTATGTATCATTAATCTTGCTTGGAAGCTGGTACCTTCAAGATAATTTAGTGATTATTTTCTTAGATAATCTACCAGTTAGGAAGGTATGATGTGATCAATATAGAGAACTAATCTAGCCATCAATGATTTATGTGTGTACATGTACAATATATGCCACACCACACTTGACCTCTCCTCTCAAAGGCATTCACATTTGTTTTGGGGAGTGAAATATTTTATTTCACATCTTCTGGCACTCAATGTTGATAGCAGCTGAGATTTATAATGGCAAAGGGAGTACACTGATTGATTCCTACACTCATCTACCTAAACATTTCTAAAATGTGGGAAATTAGCACTGATTCTTCAATAACCTCCATGAAGCCAAAGCCATGAATCAGTGTGCACTGCAAGATCTGGGCTATAATCAGTGTTGGGAGGACAGATTGATTTTTGATTCGAGAAAGCAATTAAGCATGTGCTTAACTTTGAGCACATTTTATGCCTATGATAATCAGCTACCACAAAACCCATGTGCTTTTACTGCACAGCACTGGAGCCCTGAGAGGACAGTCCAAAGCCCATCCTACTCACCTGGAAATCACAGGAGGCTGCTACAAGCATGACTGGAGTGGGTGCAAGGAAGTGAGCTGAGCAGGGACAGCTGGTGCCTGTTTGCCTGCAAGATAACTGTGTCCATGTGCACTCCTGCAGAGCATGGAGGCACTGGAGCTGTGCCTGAGCTTGCTGGGGATGGTGGATGCTCCAATGTGACAGCCTAGTGAACTTGTTCTCAAACAGAGCCTGGAGGCCCCTGTTGCAAACACTATAGGGCCAGATCTTATGGTCTAAAGATGCAGCAAAGATGAAACCCAGTGTTTTTCTGGAGGTAGAGTCTGTTGAATCAGACCCTGTTAAGCAGACACTCAACCATCTTCAGGGGCAAGAAATATTCTTTCCATCCAGCTTGGTTGCATTACTAACCTGATATTTCTGTTAGAATAATGAAAAATGGAGACAGGATCTATTTGCTTTTGGTGAAAAGTGTAGCTTAATGAGAAAGTAAAGTGGTTTGAAGAAAGTATGGCTCTGCCTGTGTCTTCTTCCCAGCTGCAAGGTTTTGAAAAAAATGGGTAAATAAATATATATTTGATGAAGTTCATTTCCACTGCCTTCTGTGAATTTGCTGGTTCAAGTTGGAGCTGGAGATATAATTACTACTACTTTCCAGTGGCAGATATTTCTATCATGGTTCTAAACCAAAGGGGTGTTTTGGTCAGAAGTCTGCTCTCAGGAGATGTTCTGGCTGATGGGACAGATAAATCAATGGTGTAATGCTACTGGAATTAAAAGGCAAATAGCTGCTCTCTGTTATTTTCATTTATACCATGTAAATGACAGTGGAGCATGCTCTGCTCTCTTGTTCCATGGAAGTAGTCATGGAACTTGGACTTCATAGTCCAAGAGGTAAGAGAAATACCTGAACTTTGGATTGTTCAAATGAAGTTGATTTTTGAACTTTTGAGGTTTACTTACCACTGAAGCTAATGTGTTCCAGAAAAAGCTGTCTCACTTTGTGACCTTCTAATGACTAACTATTCTGCTCTGTTTCATTTTTTATTTCACACCTCTCACCTTTGTATTTGGATGCCAGTGAGATGAACACCTTGAAAAGTGATTGAATTCAAAGGACTCCAAGTTTTCCCCTAACTTTAGTTTTATAGAAACCTATTTTTTGCTCCAGTTAGCTGGCCTCTTGGAGATTGCTTTCTGACAGTAACCTGGGAACACTGCAGCCTATTATCCTACAGGATCAAAGGACATGGTTTTTTTTGCAATGGAGTCTTTTCCAATCTTATATCAACCATAGTAGCAGAGAATCTGCACACAGAGAGTTGAAGTCATTTGGGCTTTAGGATGTAAAGGGTTATTTCATTAATTTTTCACCTTAGAAAATGTAGCTTGAAAGATGGCTTGAGTCATTTCACAAGACATAATGGGATAAAAATGTATACATCACTTGGGTATATATAGACAATGTAGAACTGTAGAGTAATTCAAGTTGGAAAGGACCTTTAAGATCATTCAGTCCAACAATTTACCCAGCACTGCCAAGTCCACCACTAAATAATGTCCATGAACACATCTACATATCTTTTAAAGACCTCTGGGGATACTGACCCAACCACTTCCCTGGGCAGCCTGTTCCAATCCTTGAAAACTCTGTCTGTGAAGAAATTTTTTCCTAGTAACCCATCTAAACCTCCCCTGACACAATCTGAAGTAATTTCTTCTTGTCCTATTGCTTGTTCCTTGAGAAAAGAGACTGACACCCACCTTGCTAAGACCTCCTTTCAATTAGTTGTGGGCAGAGATAAGATCTGCCCAGAGCCTCCTTTTCTCCAGGCTAAATAACCCCAGCTCCTTCAGCCACCTCTTGTGAGGCATGTGCTCCAGACCCTTCATCATCTTTGTTGCCAGCAGGCAGATTTCCAGCCTCTCTGCCCCCAGCCTGGAGCACTGCATGGGGTTGCTGTGACCAAAGTGCAGGACCCAGCACTTGGCCTTGTTGGACCTCATGGAGTTGGTGTTGAGGGTGTAACAGATGTTATCTGTTATACAGGAGATGTTGTATGGCCATCTGCTGCCTATTGTAAAGAGCATGGGGCAAGGCCTCTCATTCAAAAAATGGCAGATTTGCCTGGATGCATACAGGATCAACTGGTCTTTGCTTATATCCAAAACCACCCAGATCCTCCCAATTGCTGTTCACTTGCTTTATGTTCTTAAATTTTCCCTAATGAAGTTTTCTAGAAAACAATATTTCCTGTTAGTCGTGCTTAGAAATGCATTGAGTGGAGGGTCAACGGTGCTGAGATCTGAAGTTCACCTACCTGTTCCTTAATGGCTAATGGAAGACATTTTTGGAGTACAGGAAGACATTTTTGGAGTACAGGAAGCACATGGATCTCTGCACCAAGATGAATGTTTTACCCTACATCCTTTTATTCAGTGACTTAGTCATAAGAGCTGTCACTTCAGAGACAGGAGATTGAGATTAATTTGCTCTCTGCCTGAGGTTTGAAGTTGCATCTCCCACACTAATGGTTTGAATATCAGTCAATTAAATATCATGGGGTGAATAATCTCTTTTTCCCTTGAAACTGTACCAGTTCATATCGAAAAAATAAGCGACTGAAAATCTGGATGGGGAAAAGAAAAGGACATTAGTGCTTCAGAATTACAAAGCTACAAGGGAAATGGAAAAAATATTTGGCTTCAGTAAACCTTATGTGTATATTCGCTGAAATTATACAGGCACTGGAGCTCAGGTCTCCCCTTTGCCAGATGGGTGGCACAACCATCTGTGTTTCTGTGGATTTCATAGGACAAAAAGGGTCCTAAAATGTTGATGTTGTACAATGCTTGATTCTGGTTGCAAGGGCCAACTACCTTTGAGAATCTAACACTGACTTTTTGCAATAGCTGGGGTGTTTTATAGTTAGTAATTATGGAAATTATCTATTATAATTTCCATTTTTATATACTTCATTCACTTAGCTGAATAATTATAGCTTAGGATTTAATTATCCCAAACACATATCCTTCTTGCCTCTAATTTTAGTCTGTTCTATTACACCTGTCTCTCATCTGCTGTGTTCATCTCACAGTCACAATGTGATTGGAACATGTTTCATGCATTCATAGAAAGGATTGGGTGGGAAGGGACCCTAAAGATCACCTAGTTCCAGCCCCCTTCCACTAGACCAGGTTGTGCAGAGCTCCATCCAGCCTGGCCTTGAACACCTCCAGGATCCACAGTTTCTCTAAGCAACCAGTGCCAGTGTCACACTGCACTCACAGTAAAGATTTTTTACCAAACATCTGATCTTAACCCACTCTCTTTTAGTTTGAAGCCATTCCTATTGTCCTGTTACTACATGCCCTTGTAAAAAGCCCTCTCCATCCTTCCTGTAGGCTCCCTTAGGTACTGGAAGGTATTTGTCTTCTACACCTTTCTTTTACTAAGATTTCTGACCTCTGTCTCAATGACTCTCTTGTTCTCTGAGCTGTTTCAGTTAGTGTACCATTCTCTACATCTTCTTAGAAGCTCACTTTTTTTCCTTCTTCATTCTGTTTCCCCCTTATTTAACATACTCTTAAAATAAAAATAAAAACATATTGTAGATCTACTAATTTTAAGCAATATCTCTTCCCTCTTGAGATCATTATTTTATAAACCTTTCTAGAATATAAAGTGAAATATAAATATAAATATTTTTAGAATAGAAAGTGAAAAAAGTAACTCTAATGAGAAACTGCTAACAGTGCAGAATAGAAATTTTGAACTTCTTCACTTGCAACTCAGCCAAATCTGTGGTTGAAAAAAGAGTGCTGAAAAATGTCCTGATGATGAGCTATGCCATTAAACTTCCTGATGACTTCATTTCTTATCAATGTGGCAGTTCTACAAAGACAGTGTTTTGATTCTCTCCTGTTTGATTTTCTTGTGCTTGGCATAACAGTGCTGACTGATACACAACTTAGGAAATTTTTACTTTAAGAAAAGGCATTCCCTCCTCAAAATAGCTGAATATTTTTGAGCAAAATATATTGAATTTTGCTATGTTGTCAGTTCTTGCGAAATGCCAGTAGAATAATCTGCCTCTGGCACTGTTACAGTGGTGAAAGTAATGTTCTTGAGATCTGAAGGTAAACAAAAACTGGTTGCAACTGTTGAACAACATCTGCAGCTCTTGAGTCATATTGTTATATTATTTATTTCCCTTTATATTTGTGAAACCAGAAAGCTTTTTTTTTTTTTTTTTTTTTTTTTTTTTTTTTTGTAGGTGGTGTCTGTTGCAGCTGCCAAAGTGTAGAATTATGGAGCTAAACCTCTTTGCTGAAATGATGTCCAAGGCTAATTCATCTGTCACATGGCATCCTACATCTGGACACACAAGAACTGTTTATGGGAGAGTCCCCGACGGGTAGGATCACTGCAAGTGATTGGCATATGAAGAAAATTCCCACATACTAAAGTCAGGAAATACAGTCTCTGTGTGGAAGTTATTGCTGGGAGGCATATGTCTCATTCTAACCTGCTGGGCTATATACTGTTAAATCTGGAAAAGAACAGGAGTGTGATTATGAAAATGAAGCTAGATACCTGCGAACAAGCAAGCAGCAATTTTCCTGGGATATGACTCTGTAAGTGCAGACCACTCAATGCCAGCCAGGTGGAAGGTTGTAGTAGCTGTTTAAAATCAACTGGGTTTAATCAGTCAAGCAGCACATTTTTGGGAAATGTGATTTTGTTTCCAAACTAGGTTGGACAGCAGGTTCCTCTGTAATGTATTCCACAGCATTGCCAGCCTCCAGCCATTAGCTGTGGATGAATTTACCCTGAATTACCATGGTGAGCCCGAGGTTCAGATTTCAGCCTTATGTATTTATTGTGAATAACATTGTGAATAAGGTTTCAGAGTTTGGGGAAATTTGGAGCTGGGTGTAGTGACACTGGTAATTTGAGTCACTGTATGAGCCCAAGCTACAGTATGACTGCATAGAGCACAAGGAGTGGAGGAATAAAATCTTCTTGAGGTGATGCTATATCACTGGGATCTTCCTCCATGCCTTTGCCTTTGTGTAGTTCTCGATGAACTACAACAAAAGTGCTGATATGGGCATCACACTGCTGATACAGACACAACAACCTGTCTCTTCAGGAGCAGCATGCTGCTACTAGCACAGGGGAATTCCTCCTCTACCTTAGATTCCCATAAAATACCAACACCTTCACTGTCCCAGTTTTTGATTTCAAGATGTTCCATGATCTGAGCCTGATAACTGAAGAGTCACCTAAAACTTCAGGAGCAGATTGCTCAAAGACTTCTCTGTTAGAAATAAATTATACACAGCAAGAGTGAAACTTGCATGTGTTGGAAGTAGAACTGTTGCTCATCAGTCTGTGATCATGATGGCCTCAGGACTATCTCAAACATCACTAAAATTTATTATGGTCTGCTGTTTAACTACATTTGGTAAATGGCAGCTGAAATACAGAAAATGTTCAATAAGTAACTGAACAATAAACCAATATGGAAATCTCATCATCTGTAAGTAGTAAAGCAAGAAGCAGAGAATTTTCTTTGAGAAGTATCAGTGATGTGCAAGTGCCAGTAAGGTGCTTCTAAAACATGCAATAGGCTACGTTAGAAGAGGGAATTGAACAATCAGAGCAATATAATGTGTCACATTTCCCATCAGTTTCCCTTTTCAGTTTTTTGAATTAAATTCAATGGATGTTCTGATTGAAGAGTTTTTGAGCAAGACCACTTACTCCCTTTCCTAAAATAAAGTATATTTTTCTAGGATAAGTCACTCTATTTTTATTCCATCTCCACTAGAATCCAGACTGTTGGCTATACTGGTAGTGGGTAGCAGGTCTTTGTAGGAAGCAACAGAATTAGCAGTTCATGACTCCCAGCTCAGAAAATCCTGTTTTCTAAAATAGAGATGGTGCAGGGATAAAAGTCCTTCCAGAAAGCGTAATTCCAGATTCTGAGATTTCAAGATATTTGCATCTGAAGGAAGCAGAAGGCATCTCTTCAAGCAGCCTCAGACTTGGAAACAGAGTCAGTGTGGTCCTACACATGACTATTACAAAGCAGGAGCCTCAGCTGCTGTGCAATGAAGAGAGTTGCATATGCAGAGACCAAGAAATCCTGAAGAAAGTGCTGACTCTCATAATTGCATCCCAGGATATAAGAATGAACCCATGCTAGATTCTTTCCATATATAATCAATTATTTTCAGAATTTCTCAAATCCTATGAGATCAGGGCTAGGTTAGGCAGCATCCAAGCACAAAAGAGACTGAATTAAAAGGCAATTGAAAAAAGAGCTGAAGAATACGAAGCTGAAGCCAAAGTCCCAGCAGAAACTGCTTTTGTTCTCATAGCTGGGGGCAGAGTCAGTGATCTTTCCTGAGAATAAAAAGTAAACAAAATAAAATGTGACAAGATATTCCTCTTGACAGATCGTTTAAATTTTAATACATCCTGCTGATGTTTAAGGGCTAAGGAGGTTTTTTACTGTTTCAGCCACCAAATCAGTGTGAACTCTTAAGCTTATATCTTTTCAATTTAAGTTTTCCCAGCTCTAAGATGGAGACAACCAAATTATATCTTTTTACACTGTTTTTTAGCAGTTGAAGATAGGTGAAGGTTTCTGTGGATCTTGTGAAATGGAGCAAATTGAATATAAATGCTTTTCATGTTTTTTGTTACTCACATTGCTGGCCAATGGAGACACACAACTACTGTGTCACTTTGCTCTGGTACAAGAACTGAGAAAAACCACTTCTCAGTCAAGCTTCAAACTGTCTCCAAGTGCTTGTGACACGGGAGAGAATTGGACTCAGGTTCTGGATCTATCTATTTTTAATGTAATAAACAATTTTCATACAAACAGAAGTCTGTCTAAGAGCCATGAACATTGAGCTGAGTTTCAAGATAAGCAAACACGGGAGAAGGTACAAAACCAAGCCTCAATATATCCTATGTCCAGTTACTCACACAGCTGTGGAAAAGAAATCCATGTCTCTACAGTCTCCTCAGTCTGCCCCTCAGGCTGCATAAGGTCCCTCTAATTTTTCTGTCTCCCTCAGCAGAGCCAGTTTTGTTCATCTTCGACTGAGCTCACAGACAAGCTTCCAAACTTTCAAAATAATACTTGCAGCAACCAAAAATGCATTAATAGCAGATGTTTCTGTAGTTATGTTAAATTTTTGGTGTCCTTTATTAACTTCAGAATAACAACACTATCAGTCATTCTAGGATATTTTTTTGTAAATCATATCTAGCTATAAACTAATATGTCCTGATAATTACACCACTTCCCTGAAAAATCTTAGAGCTTTATCTCCATGAAAAATGAGACATTACATTCCAGTCATTAGACACATTGCTGTGCTTTTCTGAGTTGTAGCATAGCCGATGTGTGACTCAGAAAACAGATACATGATTTGGTTTTGCTGTCATCAATTTCTCTAGCACATGAACAATAGGATTTCAGCCCACTCCTACACTGCTAAGAACATTTCTGCCAGTTAGGGCAAGGAGTATGATATGAATCTACTTTCCCCTATATTTTTCAGAGCTGCAGGTACTTGTTTTACTTTGCCATTAGCAAGTTTCCCTTCAGAAACTGTAGCTATCAATTCAGTTTCTATTAGCAATATATGAGCCTGGCTTGCACAAGAGGTGCTTAGATCCATTGTGTAGTGAAAGTTGAGATTCTTGGGCTGATGTGACCTCAAAGAAGCAAGATAGATAGATCTGAACCTTTTGCACCACAGCAGTTCATTCCTCACACCACAAGCTGCATAGTCAGCATGATGCTACAGGGAATATCACCTTTCCATCAGAATTTGTCTTGTGGTGTATCCTCTCAGACACAGCTGCTACATTTCACTTTGCTTGTCTCCCTGGCACTTCATTCTTCCTAAAGAAAATTCAGATTCCTTCTGATCTTACTGACAGGTGGGGTGTTCCATTTTCTAGTATTATCAAGCATATAATCTCAGTGGCAAAATTTCTCATTGATTTAAATGCACTTCAATATGAAGTGCAATTCTTCTGTTGGAACGTGTTCCTGATTTTCAGAATTCCAGGTGTCCAGTTACAGATGGGAAATTTTCCTGAAAAGGTTTTTTAACTACTCATGAAATTGATAAGCTAAAGTTTGAGATTCTGGAGTAAAGTCCCAAAATGGAAAAAATCCCCACAGTACCATCAACATTCGGAAGGCTCTAGATCTGACCTATTAAAACAGACAAGCCAGATATGTCTTTTCATTTCAGTGATGAAATGAAATGAACTAATTATATATAACAGAAGAAACAATACAATCAGAAGAATTACATTAATTGCTAACCAAGGGAAGAGCTGATTTTAACTAAAATCTGAAAGGTATGTGTTTGCATCAGGACAAGAAAGCTGCTGCTCTGATAAGGCCACAGTAGAGATGACTTCTCAGCAGAAAGCTTGTGCTCTAATAGCAGGAGAAAGGCAACAAGCTACAACTCTGTGTGCCATTTCTTCCCCTACCTTTTGTCCCAAGAGGAATTTGGTCTAAGATTTGTGGGGAATGAAGCAAAAACATATCTTGAGGTAAAAGGTCGTGATAACTAGTGTTGCTCCAGCTGTGTCTGAAATAACCCTAGGTGATGATGCTTCTAGACTTATTCCTTGGGGAAAACAACTAGTATTTAATAAGCCTGTCTTTATCAGGAATTTTTCCTTCTTACTGGCTTATAGTCCCCTGAAATCAAATACGGTGTCCACACCAGCATATTTAAAAATCAGTAAGACTTTCACTGAGGGAAAAAGCCCCATAGAAACCCTTTGCATTCAGAATAGTAAAATCATGCCCAGATCAAAATTAATTCTCATAGGTAAACAGCTCCTGATTTTATATGAATCTGAAATTTGGACCAGGATTTTGTTTATCAGCTAATTATTTTACTGAAGGTTCCTTAAACTTGTTTGTTCTCTTTATCTCTGTGAACATGACTGCCTGTATAGTCACCATTGGTCAGTGGGTGACTTGTGGGGAAGATGTTCAATGGGCATTTTGCACAGAAAAAGTGTTCAATTTTCTCTTCCAAAAGTGAGGTGATGACTCTGTCTGCAAGACTGGATGCTTATTTTCAACAACAATTTCTTTAAGGGATAAGTAGCCTTTCAGATGAGTGTCTTCTAATGTTGTTAATCCAGTTAAGTGCTTGTGCAAAGGAGCCTGACAATAATGGCTAACCCATCTGAAATCCACACATAATTGTCAGGATCTGGCAAAAGGCTGCCTCAAACACACTGGCTCATACCCTGCAGCTGACATGTCTTCTTCCCTTAAAGCTCCCTTTCTGCACATCTTTCTGACTTGGTTTATTTTGTCATGTCAAGTAATGTCATAGCTGTGACAATCTTGTTTCCAAAGTCTTTAGCACTCATTCCTGACCAGTTTATCTCAGAAAACCTCTTTTCTTCCCTTTCAATAATTTATGAACTATAGCTGGTGTCTTCATAAGATGGTTTTTCACAGTGTTTAAGTTTTCAATGATGTTGTTATGGCCATAAGCTACGAGACAAAGGATCGTGTACTGGGAATGATTTTCTGACATGAAAATCAGTTTCTGCATAATTCAAATGTTCTGAAGAAAAAGAGGAATAAAAAATTTTGTTCTGGCTTTGCTCATCACCAAACATATTTATTACTGTGATGTAAAAGTAAATGAAGTATTTATTTTAATGTGTAAATTATATTGTGAAGTATTTTAACTTTATTCAGTGGGCCTAAATTGAATAATTTCAATAGAACTTTGAACTGCACTTTTTATTGCCATTTGACTGTTGTGTCTTTCATTAGACCCATTCCTGCTGGAAATTATACACACTGTATAAATGTATACATGGACCCTTTAAATAAACTTGTTTATTTAACACACCTGGTTGCAGCTGAATGATTGGCAATAAACTCTGCAATTCACACTCTGCTCCTCTGGTTTGGTGAGGCCAATGTAACTGTCCAAGAGATGGTGCTGGTCAAGGTAGGACTGTGTAACAAGCCTCTGGAGAAAGGTTTTTCTGAATCCTGTTTTTGGATGTAAGTGTATAACATCTACCCAAGCTCCATGCTGCAGTACTGGTGACTTGGCAACCACTTTTACATTGCAAATTTACTTATAGCCTAGCTACTTAAAATGTTGTATTATGCAAATGCTGTTGCTTGCTATCAATATTTTTGGCTGGTATGTAATATGTAGACAGCTGCATATTAAAAAGGCTCTGTTATGAGCTAGTTGGAATGGATTGCTGTTCCACAGAAGAGCATGTTTGCTGTGCAAAACTGAAAGAGGAACTGGACATTGAAAAAATGAGACTTGCTAGACTTCTCAGCTCCTATGATTACTGGACAATGTACCCAAACCAAAATATCCCATGTCAAGATTGTATTCATAAATTCAAGTATCTACAGTGTGGGCTTCCATACCTGCTCTACTAATATAAAGATTTATAAAAGTGTGATCTGACCTGAATGTGGAGCCTATAATTTAGTATGAAACTGAAGGCTCTTGGTAAACTCTTTGATCAGATCAGTCACAGTGTAAACTCTAATGAGTGTATATGGACAAGATTTCCAGTGATCATGAAGTGGTTCCAGACAACACACAATGATATCAAGGTGTGTTCAACATGTGTTTAACACACACCTATGTTCCTTTGCTTCTTCCAAATATATGTTGCATATGCCAGATCATAAAATTCAATGCTGAATAGATCCTTCAAAATTTCCTGGAAGGTTACTGCTTATATTCATCAGAGGATTTCAAACAAATTTGCAGGCACATACTATGGCTAAAAGTATTACCAATGCTATATGACTGAGGGTAGTGGTGGCAAAATCCTCAAGAGGTTAACATTATTTACACTGATGCAGTTATTGGAAATGCACACATAAGCAGAAAGAAAAAGACTGAAACCAGCCCAGATAACTGTGTGTGAGTCAGAGTCTGTGGCTGTCACATAGCCTGTCCTTGGCAGCTGTAATGAGACATGGTAGAGGGACCACAAGGCTGAAAATTGCTAGGGTCAAATTCAATACAGCCTCCTTCAGGCAATCCTTCCCACAGCCCCTTTTTTTTAGTGCAGATGTGCAGTTTGTTGGAGCCTCTACAGCCTCCTTCAGGCAATCCTTCCCACAGTCCCTCTGGGTGCTGTGTTTTTAGGGCAGATGTGCAGTTTGTTGGAGCCTCTACAGCCTCCTTCAGGCAATCCTTCCCACAGTCCCTCTGGGTGCTGTGTTTTTGGGCAGATGTGCAGTTTGTTGGAGCCTCAACAGCCTCCTTCAGACAATCCTTCCCACAGTCCCTCTGGGTGCTGTGTTTTTAGGGCAGATGTGCAGTTTGTTGGAGCCTCGTAGGTGCTGGAGGCAGTAGGTGCATCTTGCAGTTGGGCTTTCTTGCACATGAGTTTATTTGGCATTTGCATGCTGCACTGTATTAACTTTTCTTTTCTTAGTATGTACTATGCAAAAAATTCTCAGCTCTAGCAGGTCAGAGAAGGTAAACAATTTCTCCAAAGGTACACAATAAAGTGGTGACAGAGCTGAAAAAAGGACTGAATATCCAGGCCCTCTGATCCCTTTACATTAAATTTTTGACAGCATTCTTTTCAGAAACTGTTCCAGTGCCACAGTTTTTAGGAGAGGACTGAAAGAAGTCCAATTAAAAAATAAAGACAATCAGCTCTTTATGATTTCTTGCAGGAAAGCTTAATGACATATCTCAAATTTTCACATTTGTGAAGCTGAAACTGGTTAGTTTTTCTCCATATAAAACAAGATATCAAGAGCTTGACAGTAATGAAACATTCATTTTCTTTATCTTTTTACAAGGCAGACAATTAGTAATTTTATGGTTGAAAAAGCTCATTTTTAAACCTTGTGTTATTGCTAGACCTTTTCTGATGTCAACTTTGTTGAAAAATAATGAGTGTGACTTATTCTGAATCTGCTCCCTTCTGAAGGGGGAAAAATCTCTCAAAACAAAACAAAAAAAAGCCTGAGAAACTGTTTTCAAAAGGTTTGCAAGTCTTTTACACTTTCTCTTTTGGTTTGTCAAGGCAGCTACAACATATATTTTCACACTAAATTTATGCTTCACATAACTGGCCTTTCTCTGGCCATCTTGAATGTCTTTTCCTCATTGAGTGGAAAAGCTTCTTTCTTAACCTTTCTCTCTTGTGCTGGCTCTTCCAGTGCCCTGCTGCCCTGGAAGTTCATCAGTTCTGGTTTGAGCAGACTTGTTTCCAATTGATGGCCAGGTATGACACAAAAATATAAAAATAACTGTTCAGCTGGAGACCTTTTTCCCTTAAATGCTGTTCATTAATTTTGAGGCCTTCTTTGACATCAAGAAAATTGCTAGATTCAGTCTCTGAGAACCTCTACTTCAAAGGCTTAAGCAATTTTTACTTGGGACCCTCTTCCCTGAAGTTTGCTTCCAAAAAACTGAGAAACTAATCTTCTAGGATTTCATAATAACCCTAATTTTTTTTTCCCCTATCTGTTTCTATGCCAAGGAAATAAGCCCAAAGGGATGCAACATAAAATTTTATCAGAGGAAAAGGAGTAAAAGTAAATAGTAATGATATGAAAATATGAATGATAGGATTAAATTCCTGCCAGGGCATCCTTAACTACAGTCAGTGAGGTATCTGGCTATTGCTTTTCTGGCCTTGTAAGTGAGGTTTCAGGGTTGATTGCTTCAGTTTGGAGAACATCAAGCTCTGAGCAAATCTTAACCTGTAAACGATATCCTGAGCCTTTTGATACTCGAACAGTGAGTTGTGCAGGGGGAGTTCAGGCTGCTTCAAAGCTGCTTGTTTTGTCTCCCAGCAGATGGTTGTGTTCTCCTTCCTAAGCTAAACAAGCTCTCTAGGACCTTTGAAAAGACAAATATTTATTGAAATTGTATTTGCAAACTGAATGTAATTTAGTAGCTTTGCAGGTTTTGTTGACCTGTGCTGTGCAGTCTGTCTTGCCATGGAGGGAAAGGTTTCCTTGTATGTGCATCCTCTGAATGGCTGTCAGTGCTTGTTGTGCTTGAAGTGGGGGCTCAGTCACATCGAGAGTTTTCCTAAGTAAGCTAAGGCAAATCTTGCTTCTGAAGTTAAAACAGAAAACTCTTTAATTTCAAAGTAGTAGTTGAATACTTAAGCTGAAGGAGATTGCCCGTTAACTCCTTGCAGACAGTGATTTGAAAGCTGTTTTTTTAATCTTAGTTATATCTGTATTCCTGCGCTCTTTTAGCAGAATTACCATATGAAAAAAATCTTCTCCTTGTTCTTCGTTTTGACATGATGCCTGGCCCTGAGCTCACTGACATCTGAGGATGTTTGTGGACTGTGCTTATATGTTTGTGTTCTCTGTGCTCTGCATGCTCTCAGGCCCAGCCTGGCAGGTGCTGTTGCAGCAGGCTGGAAAGCACAAGCAGCACTAAGATGGGTAGGTGCTTTACTGTCATTAAGGTTCTGAACTACTCATTGTGGATAACTTAGCTTTGTGGGTATGTACTTGAAACTTTGTGGGTTTCATGGGATGTAATATCAATATTGTGAACCCCAAAATGAGAGCAAAGGAGTTAAAGCCTTTTTTTAGCCAACAACTCCTCATGCAGCTGTGCAGCCCCATCATAAGCCACAGCACACTGTGCTTAGTCAGCCAGTTTCAAGTTCACAAAGATCATTTCTATGATGACCTCCATTAAACTGATTTGTGGAATGTTTCATTTTTTCACAGCTTGGACATATCTTATAAATTTCAGGAGTCAGGACCTGTTATATCATCGTAATGGCTTTCCTGTAGGGGGAGGTTTGAAACAAATCTCTTCAGTGCAATGGGGATCCTTTTATGATCACAAGCACCAGCATGTTGTAGGGTCCTTAAAATAACATTATGACTTTCATGATTTTTCCTTTGTTGTTGCCTTTTAGTATTTCCCTGAACTTGCTTGCCCAATTCCAAACTGCTGTTTTACAAGGGCCTCGTGCTGCCCCCTCCAAGAGGTGAACTATAGTGCTCCTGCTGTATATGCTGTGTTGAGCTCTGGCCTGTGTTGAGCTCTGGTTTTGAGTTTAGAAGAATGCCTGCTGTCTCTGTTAACAATTTAAAATAAAAATCTGTCTCCCTCTTGCATCATACACTGAAGGAAAAAAAAAAAAAAAAGCTTCAGTTTTCTATGCAATACCCCCAATAATTACTTAAGTTGGTCCAAAATGGTTAAAAACCTTTTCACTATGTTGGATTTTTTTTTTTTTTTAAATTTTTATTTAGAAGCTGTATCATGAGGAAAAAATATAACCATGGTAAGAATATAAAAAATATAACCATGTCAAGAAAAAATATAACCATGTCAAGATCTGACAGCAATGGCATTTGCAAACCACTGTTTCTATACTGTCTGAATGAGGATTTCAGTTATAAGTTTAATGTAATGTATAAACCCAAATACACTGTATAGAATTTTGTTAATAATCTGAAATAAGATATCCACTTTAAACAAAGTTTTCAGGACACAAAATGTCATCCAAAATTTAAGAACTAGCAGCATATGGAACAAATGGAAACTAAAATTCACTAAAAATTTGGGATGTTGACTGAGCAATATTCATTGTAACAGTAAGGAATTAAAAATGTCAAGGGATAAAAAGTGGAAATTAGATAAGAAAATCTCATTATCTTTCATGTTCACTGTCATCCACCATGACTTTCAGGTGCTATATCAATAGCATGACAGATACGAAAGATTGTCACTTCAGCTAAGAAAAGTATTTTTAGATGTCTGAAGCCATTTTTAGTTTGTCACTGATAGACATCAGGAATAGCCATACTGATTTTTCTGGATTTACTTCAAATTCACATCTGCATTTTCCTATGAATGGGTGTGAATGCTTCTTTTGCAGAGAGCAGCTGTGAAGACCAGTCTTTGGCTACACCTTGTGCACGGGGGCTCTGGTGACAAAGCCATTCAATGCAAATTTGGTTTTTTTTTTTTTTTGCAGGGCATTTGTTGCAGGGCCTGGTGTGTGCAGGAGCTCCCTGCTCTCAGAATAACAGCCTGTCACACCCCCCTGAAGCAGCCACCAGTGCCAAGGATCGTGACAGGTCTGTGGAGTGCAAACTAATTATCACCAGCAATTGTGTCTGCTTATTTCTTGCATGAATGGATAACATCTTCAGGCGAGCTGGGCACATATCATCACTCAGGTTTAAGGGCTGTTGATTGGGCAGAGGATGGTTTGTGGCTATTCATAAAGAGGAAGAGTGAAAATATGGCCAGTTTCACCTTTTATAACTGCATTTGCAGTTCCAGGGTAATTACCTACTAAATACACTCCAAAATCTCTTCTTCTGGATGCAGCAGGTGAAAAGTGCAAAATGTGGAGTATGCAGAATAAAAAAATGCCTTGGTGCTTATGGATGTTTTAGACATATTTTCCCATAATTAAAGCAGCTTTCTGTCAGCTACTGTAAAGGGCTACTCATGCAACATGCTGAGTAACTCCTGTAGTAAATTTTTTACCCTCCATTTCCAGACAGTTCATAGAGTCCAGTTCTGCAAGGTACTGTGCTTTCTTGGGAAAAGCTGATTCCACACAGACTCAAAGGCACATTCTAGAATTGAGCAATGAGCATGGTGCACATCACCAGGTGTAGATAGGCACTCACTGAGTGTGGGAGCAAGGCTAGGAGCTGAAATGGTGCTTTTCTCCTTTTCAAAAGGGAAGATTTGATCTAGGACTAGCTAGGAATCAGTTATTCTGTGACTAAAACCAAAAGCAGCTGGTATCTGTGGTGTACAGGGGGTTCCTAAAGACAAGAAAGAGATATTTAAGTGGTTTTCTATGTAGCAAGAAAGGATAACTCTGCAGTCCAGGAATCCTGGGAGCTAAGGGAGCTTGCAAATGTATACTCACACTCATTTGTCTGCTTACTGAGGCCCTGCCTTTGGAGTGATGGCTAAAGCTGAGATACAGAGTGACTGCAGTGAAGAAAGTACTGGTCTTAATGAGCTATCACAGATAAAAAGCCAAAATGAAGCAGAAAGATAGCAGGTTTTCCTACCTGATATAAACTCCTGCTGAGAAAATATGGACAAATTATTTGAATTTTGATTTTCTGTTTAAATTTATACACATAAGAGCTATTTCATAGCTTCCCCAGGATGTATTACCCAAGTCACTGTCCTTGAGATCAAGATTGCACCCAGAAGGCTGGTGATAGTAGTAATTAATGTGAGTACCAGGTTACTTTGGAAAAAGGAGGAAAGGAAAAGCTTCTGCCACTGCTGACTACATTTTATAAGAGTAAAGCACTTCAGTAAGCATTTCAACAGTGTAAGAAAACTCCCTCTTTCAAACATTCCTCTCATGTCTCCCTTCCATCTGTGTTTTTGCATGATAGGTCCCAATAGTATTGTCACTGGACTAAATCATGTGAAGGACATTTCTCAAGATGTTCTGCTTTCATTGTAAAGTCATTCTTCCCTGGAGATGCTGCTCTTCTGAAAGAAGAAGTCAAGTTTTTTGAGCTAAGAACTCATGATTGTGTCATGACTCATGGTTGGGAGCCCAGGCTCCCCTGTGAAGTTGCTGCTGAACTAGAGAAACATCTGGATGCTGGATTTGGCTGGTCCTGACTGATTTGGAGACCACTGTTCTTTTTATGCAGTTTGCTCTCTCCTCCTTTGCTTGCATGTCTGGAATAGGATCTAGAGGCTTTCTGAGTAGCTGTTTATTTCCTTGCTCAGGTCCCTGTTGTGGATTCTGAGAGTGGCATTGATGGACAGTGCTGCCTGCTCTCCTAGATGGAGGACTCTCAGTGATGACATACCATGAAGGAAGGGGGCATGGAAACCCCTGATGATTTTGAGATCAGTGAAAAAAAACCCCAAAAGCCATAGAGGAAAACCATCAAGAATTTTCTTCTGCAGAACAAGCTGCTTATCAGAGTACCACTGTTTTGCTGGACCCTTCCTGCCACCTCTGAAAATTCTCTCTCTGGTGCAGGTTCATAGCCAGTGATTCATTTGTATCTGAACCTGCTCTTTAGGTCAGACTTTGGGACACAGAAAGACAATGCAGAGAGGCATTTCACTGAAGGAACTCTTGAGAATTTCTGTTTCTCTGATGCATTTTGGTATGAGGCCTTGTGGAGGGAGTGGCCCTCTTTCTTCCTGTCTCTTCCACTCATGTCTTTAATGCTGCTTCTTCTTGGAGCTGGTGGCTGATGGCAATGAAATAAATGGGTTCTGTGCAGTGCATGATCCTGTCCACATATGGAGAAGGGGTTTGGCTACAAAAAGGTTGTTATTCAAATATTACAGTAACCTTGCCTCATGGGACAGGCACTCAAAGCCAAGGCAGCTCAAAAAACAGGCTACTAGAAGGATTTCATCTGAAAATAATATGAATTCTTTTAAATTCTCTCTGTGTGAGAACCTGCGTAGAGCAAAGCTGTAGAATGCCTAAAATAATGCCAAATTATGAGTTGAACTGAAAGAACCAGAAAGACAATGCTAAATCATTATTACAATTCATACATACACAATAGTTCTAATATATTGTAAATATGCAATAAATGCACAATAATAATGCATAAATGTGTAAGGGGGACCAATCTGCCTCTTTCAGAATGTTACAAATGACAGTAGTGACAGCCAGTGCTGTTAGTGCTGAGAAGCTGTAGGAATTCTCTATGCTAACATTTGCACCCCTGTCAAAGGCTGTATTGTTTTAATGACCAAATGCTCCTTATTCATGAAGAAGTGCAATTTTCAGGCTTAGTGATGCCAAAAAGGTGTAGTCATTTCAGGAGCTTAGGATTTCTAAATGTTCACCAGGGAAGGAATTAATTATTGGACAGTGCAAAGAAATAATCTGGGTCGAGGTTGGCAGCTCAGATTCTTGGCATTTTTTTTAGTGATTGCCAGGAAAGCATATAATTTACTAGAGTATATAATCTAATGAATGTGAAAATTTCCAAATTGGAATTTTATTTCTCTCTGTCTCTCTCCCAGTGTCCTCCTAGCTGACTGGGAGAAATCAGTTGCTGTGCTCCAATTACTCCATTCATCTGGCAAACAAAATAGTTCAGAACTTGAATTTTGATACAAGAAATAATCTTGACTCTGATGTCTCATTTAGACTTCTAGTTTCCTACTGCAATCAATCTGCAGCATCTCAGCAAGTCTCATATTCAGAACAAGCTGTCCTCCTGTCTTCTAACTTCTCAGAGTTTCTTTTAAAGTTATATCAGGCTGGTTATTTAATTCCACTAATTCTGAAACTTGTGATCTCTATTTTCATTGTACAAAATGACAAACTGAAGCAGTGGCTCGCTGGCTTATCTAAGGTCACACACAAAGTAAGCATCAGTCAGAAGTCTGACTTTGAGTCCCTGTTTGAAAACACAAGATAAAAATCCTTATCTTGGGCAGGATTTAAGAACAGCTTGGAAAAAGAGCTTTCCTAGGGGAAAAAAACCAGAAAAGTCCAGGTATGGCCTATGCACTTGAGATCCCAGGTCCTCTAAATACCTGACTGAAGGAGCAGACAAGGGTGAAATGTGAAGGATATTTATGTAGCTTGCTGAGGGTACAGCAAAGAGGAAGAAGAAGAGGGTCAAAAAGATTGATCAGGTAAGCCAGTGAGGTTGACGTAAGGGTTAGGACTTGTGACATGGATTAAAGATTATCTTGGAGACTTATAGGACACAGGGGGTGTCAGTGAAAGATAAGAGTTAGAAAAAGTCAGCAAGATGAGGACCACACTTATCTTTACCTTGGGTATAAGTGAGCCAAAGAAAAATGCCATTTCAAGCTGCAGAAGGTTCCAGATGTTGCCAAGAATGAGGACAAACTTGGGAAACACAAGAGAGAATGCAGGCCCAGATTTCTAATTCTTCTGACTATTTAGATTTACTATCACAGAGACACAAATTTAGAGCCACTTGAGATATGTGACTGTGTTCAAAGATGTTTTGAAATAAAGAACACAGGTATAATAATCAAGTGACAGTAATAGTTCTGTAATGTTGAAATCAGTTCTGTATTTTTACAACAGCTCTCATATAAATAGATAAAAAATGATTCCTAAGTTTTTACTAATCTGTATGACTTCCCTCCAGGGTGAGGTATAGTAACTGTCTGCAACAGGGAACAGGAAGCATTTAGAATGATTGTCTGTGTCTGAGCAGAAATGAGAATCTAGGTTTATAACTGCACCCACTGGAAGTGTGACACTAGAAATTACATATTTTATGGAAAACTGCTCAAGGCAACTGGTGATTAAGCCATCAAGCAATCTGAAATCAAAGGATGCTCCTTCTCAGTAACACAGTTAAAATCAGGTAATTGCTCAGGGCTGTATCCAGACCACACTGTCTAGGAAGGGGGGCTTGTGGTCTCTAGAATTAAACAAAGAAACTGGGCTAGGGTGAGATGAAAGGGGAGAACACTGCTATCAAATTTTCTGTGGTTCTCTTCAACAGTGTACCCAGCACAATGGGGCTGCACTTCTGCCCTTGGCTGAAAGCACAGAATGACAGCACAGCTCTGTCCAAGTTGATGATGTAATTCTGTAAGTGCTCTCTCATGTGTGTTTGTTCTCAGTAGTGTAGCTCTTTCATCCAGTGCCACCACTGTCTTGGTATTCTAAACACATTCAGAAGCCAGTCCAATTTAAATGTACCCCTGTTGTGATACCTTTATTTCTCAAACCCATCTTGAGTGTGTGGGAAGGAATCATTGTGGCTTTTTGTTTTCAATGAAATCTGATCTCTGTCAAGATCTCTGCTCCAGGCTTTCCATTAACAGCTTTTAGTTTACTAATCACTTCTTTTGAGCTACAAGCATTAACCATTTATGCAATCAACCATAATACCTGGATAGGATCTTTTACATGTTAGATTGCTGTTATTTGCTGAGAGTGAAAAAATTGCTTGTTAAGTGGATGTCTGATGAGAGGATAAATTGCTGGCAAAGGAAGTAAAAACAGCCATGCTGTAACATATCCACAGCTCATTTAGACTTTGACAGCAGCTGGATCTGAATGCTTCATCAAAAGGTGTAACATTTCCCCAGCATAAACAATTGTATCTCTGTGTTCCAGAAAATTTCTTCCTTATTCAAACTGGTGCTTATTTTATGCCAGAAAGCTTGAATACTAATAACCTTAATGTTCCTTGCAGTAATATTAATTAGGCTAACATTTTCCATCTATAGAATAAAACCAACACAGTACAGAACTTTATAATTTTAAAAAGAAAATCAAACAGCCAGTGGGACACAAATGCAAAACCCAATGCAAAACCCAACTGGCAGGATTTTTATGATTCATATACATCCAGCCCCTAAAGAGCTGTTTTGATTTATTTAGGTGGTAGAGAAAGAACTTCTGCAGAAACATTGGAGATGCTCCTTTGCCCACCCTACCAGTGGCTACCCCTGGTGTTTGGGCTTTGCTGAACACATAATTTTCCTGTTGTATGTCTCTGTATTAACTGTTGCCCTCTGAATTTTGGCTGTAGACACACCAAAATGGCTGTTCATGGAAACAGCTGGCTTCCAGCAATAGTCTCTTCCAGTGCTAGTTTTGCTGGGTCCAGTTGCCTCAGTGTGATGGTTCTGAGACATTTCTGTGGACTTCTCCTCCTTCATAGAGAGTCTGGCAATATTTAATCTCTGGATTAATTTGTAGAAATTTAATTTCTACAAAATGATTTGTAGAAATCTGGCAGATGTTATAGCTGAGATTAGACACCCACCTTCATTTCACTGTGTGTAGGGCCAATGCTGATGCAGTACTAATGTCTGCCTGCACTCATGCTTTGCTGCAGTGAAATCTGTTATTTCTGTATTGTGCCCTGGCATAAATCCTCTAGAACTGGGATTTTCCCATTTCCCAGAAAATGGAGAGCCACAGAACCTCAACTAGTACTTCACAGGTAAGGAAAAGAACAGAAGAAGTTACCTGTGGGTCTTCAGGTCTTCTCTTTAGATGTGCTGCCTACCTCTAGATGTCCTGGAGGTCCCTCTGTGTAGTATTTCAGCCTCCTGCATTTTCTTCTAAGAGAGACAGTGAACTGTTCAGTACTCCTCAGCTATTGGTTTCCTAACATCTTGCAGTGGCTCCATTTTGAGCATAATTTACTCTGAGTACTTTAAAAAATGTCAGAATACTGGTCTTACATCAGTAATCAGGTTTACAAGAGACTGGTGAAAGTTTTCAGCAAGGACAAAGAGACTCTTGTTTCCTGTGCAAGCTTCACTGGAGCTTGGAGAGTGAGAAACATCTAAACACAGATGTGATGCTTTCAGATACTTTTTGAGGTCTGAAACATCATATAGAAGAAGAGTATTTACAGTTAATTTAGCACAGCCCACTAGGAGCAAATATTTTGTAAATCAGAAACAGGATGATAAAATTACAGTGCACCACAACTTATGAAGGAATCTGATGTCTAGCATGACCCAGGGTAAAATGTCCCAAGATTAGAATTTTAGCATGTAGCAAACTTTTAACATGTGATTAATTATAATTAAGGAATGGAATGCAGTACATGTTACATGTAGAGGGTGATTTGCTGGCCTAGGGCCGAATACTTAGAGATTCTATATATCTAACTGCTGAGTGCAAGATCAGTAAAAGCATGGTATCTCTAAGTATGTAACTAAAATGAGATTAACTTCATCTAGCACCCCCCCACTTTGAAATTAGTAATAAAACTTCTATTGTCATCAAGAACTGATAATCAAGAGATAATCCTGTTTTATTACTTGGTAACTGAAACACTCAGAGATTAAAAGTAAGATTTTTTAAGAGATGAGAATTCTCCCAACTCTTGTCCTTATGAGATGTCTGAGAATTTTACTGCTGCATTGGCCAGTGCCAAAATATTTTTGAAACCTCCCTGCATTGCCTTGAACTCAGTAGGTGCAGAGCACCACAAAGCATTGTGTTTGTGTCCTCTGTTTGACCTGTGCATGATTTCTGTCTCTCAGAGCACACACTTCCTTGGGTCCTACAATGTTGAATACATTCCAAAGGATACAGATAAAACAGTCTCTTCCACATGGATTAAACCCTTTTGCTTCCTGCTTTTACCCCCTTTGAAATTTCAAACTGGGAAAGTGTCAGAACCCAGGACAGAAAGAGCAATCAGAAAGGAACCAGGAATACTTTAAGGGAGATTGTTTTAGTGTGTACAAAATGGGATAAAATAGATAATGATGTGCTTTTGAATAAAAGTCATTGAAAAATAGTGGCAGCAAACTGAGAAATTAGATTAATTAAACAAAAAATATTACAGGAAAGGGTTGTTTATCTGTTCTTTATCTAGTAGAAATTAATGGTTCATGTGGAAAAATAGCTACCATTGTGGATGACTATATGCTTCAACAATTAAAAAAAAATATTATTGTTTACCTACAGCAGTAGTAAAGAATAAAGGCTGTGGAACCTGGTCTGTGTGGGGATGACTGTGAGTGCATCAAAAGCAAACTCACAGACACGTATTCTCTGCACAAAGGACACTGTTTTCCTGTGAAATACAGTTGTTGCTGGCACTGTTTCAGATTTTCTGCATTTCTTCACATGTTCCCAGCCAAACAAGGCAAGACTTCATAAATACTTAGATGAACTGTGAAGAGGGAGCAAACAGAGAGCATTACATGTCTACTCATCTGAAGACTGGGGGAGCAGAGGAGAACCAGGGAGCAGAGGTATAGCAGGGCAGATCTCAAATCTTTAGTAGTCTTGGGTTCCTGCCTAGTTTTTGACTAAGATATAAAGAATTTGTATAGAGGACATCCCAAGCAAAAATAGTGAGCCCATCCCCTCCCTGTGACCACCTGAATCTCAAACTGTGTAAGAAACACTGCAGAGAGCACCTAGAGGCCCAGCCAAGTCAGAAATACTCCTTTTCTTGGCCACTTGGCCAAGTGTATTGAAATTCTTGCATTTGACAGCATGACCAAACCCTGGCAACATGGAATTCAGGCAGGGAGAAGACTGGGCCACTGCAGGGCTGGAAGGTGAGAGATTACTCCTGCCAGATGACTGGGAGGGTGACTGAAGGGTTTCATCTCATGGCACTTTAGGAAAACAAAACATATTAATGCCTTCTGACTCTTAAATCTGTGCAATGTCAGTGAAACACTGAACATTGTCCTAGCAATAACTAAAGGGGAAACAAAGGAACATGTTTCTATGTTCTTGTGGTCCTTGCCCCAGATGATTGAATTTGTAGCTATAATATCTTACCCTAAGAAAACTTTAAACTAGGCAAGGGATTTTCATTTAATTTGTCACATTCTTTTTGCAGATTTTAATCAATTATTTTTCCCATCAATTAAGAAGATTTATGAATATGTTTTCCATTATGTGATGTTTGTCAAGTAAATTATTCATTAGTTTTCCCTCAGCCAGCAAATTATTTGTGAACCATCATTTCCCCTTTTGTTTTTCAACCTGCTTAGATTTCTAAAATAGTGACAGAGTTTATGTGTTTGATGAATGTGCTTTGTTTTCTTCACAATTTTTACATAACCAAATACACTTTTTATAGGCATTTAGACTCACAATTAACTAGTTGAACAGTTGCACTTAGTAATGAGCACATGTAAGGCCCCAGCTTTAGTCTAAGTTATTAGCCCATACTGTGTTCTGCAAAGGTGGAGTATGTCAGGGGGCATGCTATTGCTCAGTTGTCTGACCTTAAAGATTTGAAATACCACTGAGTATTTCAAATACAGTGGACCTTAACTCTCTCAGCTTGCTTAATGGTCACCCTAACACCAGGCTACAGGCCCAGTTTTCATTTCCTGACTCCTAGTGCTTTGGATAACAAAGGCTGAAAGGCACATTCACCTGCAATACTGTGGTAGTTAAGGTGAGCTTGAATTTTCAATGTCCTTATTTGCTGCTGCCTCAGACAGGTGGGGGAGGATCTTGTACAAGTTACAGCTACAAGACTGATATCATTGGATTGTTGGTAGCAATGAACCAAAATGTCCTAGGATGCCTTTAATACAATTAAAGTATTATCTACTTTGTAGAACAAGGCAATGCAAGTTAAGAGGGGCAATAACTTTGTCAATAATACAGCCAGGGTTTGAGTTTGACATACAGGAAATGAGATTAATGGGTGTTGATATTTATCTGAGTCATCCACATGATATTAGGAATTGGTCTTCTGTCAGGTCCTAAGGGACAAGCACTTGACTAGAACAAGATATGGTCATAATCAACACTGAATTGCTGGCAGACTAAATGCAGGAGCCATATAGGGTGATGGAGTAAATCTAATTTGCCCTTTGCATTGATGTAAACCCTTCTGAGTCCCCAGGCAGTGGTAAGGCACTACTCTGCTGACAACAGGGGGGAAAAGTGGCCTGGTACAAGTGAGTCAGTAGTGAAGAAAAATAAAATGGCTGGAATCATTTGTGCCTGTTTGATTGATTCTCAAAAGTGTGTCCCATACCCAACATTTTTCTAATAGTTTAGCTGTTTCTATTGTTCTTGCTACAGCTATTGTTTTTCTGTTCCTTGCTGCAGTGGAGCAAGTCTGTTTTTAACTTCTGCTGTTATGGAGTTTATCTCCAGGGCTCATGTGATAATGTTAAAAGAGCATGACATGGGTGTGCATGTGAAAATGATCAGTAATCTTTAGCCTGCAATAGCAGAACTCTCTTATCTCACAACGAGGGAGGAGGGAATGAAATTGGATTTCCTGCTCCTCATGACAGTTTCTATAGCTCTAATGTGGTAGCCCCATTGGGTACAATACTGCACAGCTAACCTAAGCTGCTTTTCTCTTTGGGAGCAGCTGCCAGTTTCTCTTCAAAACTGTGGCATGTGAAAACTATGTATAGAATTGGCACTTTCCTTCTTGGTTTGTAGTTTTCTGACTCACCTTCAGTAAAGTTTTCTCAACATTTGTGCCTCACAAGAACACACCCAAAGTAATTAAGAGAAAAACCCCAGTTCTTTACAAGAAAAATAAAAAAAAGCATTATTGCAATTGTGACCTTAGCTTTTGTCTGGAGAGATAAACCAAGAGCAGATGTTATGTTTGAAAATAACTGACAGTGAATTAGCCATGTACAGTGTGTCTTGAAAGTTGTGCTGTAATGCAAACCAGGCACTGTGCTCACCCCAGCTCTCAGCAGCGTGCTTGGTGCAGCGGCGTAAGAGGAGCAACCAGATTTTTGTAGTGGTGGAACATGAGACAGGGAAGGTGCAGCTTGCAAATCTGCTTGTTGAAGGCAGCTCTCAGCCAGGTGCAATCCGTGGGATTATTCTCCTTTTTGTTTCTTGAGTCAGTGTTTTTTGGGGCTTATAAATATGAGGAATTAAGAACGTTCAGCTCAGTCAAGATTATGTCCTAAACTAATCTATTCCCTCACTTCTTGCCTTCTACTCAAATCATCCTCACCTTCACTTGTGTGAGGTGAGAGTGAATCCTTTGGTTTATCCCTTCTGTGTCATGTTATTTATTGAGAGTGAGAGCCTTCCACCCTTTTTACTGCTTTTGGTGTTGCTATGGCAATGGTAGGTGAGGCCCGTGCTTCCAGTCTGGTTAAATGTAATTTTAATTGCTTCAATAAATGTACTTTAAAAATATACAGTGAAGGCTAATGTTAATGTTATAGTTATGTTACATCACATGCAGTAGAGATAAAAATAAAGGTTAATGTAAACTTATCTTTAACTGCTTTTGAAGCTGGTAATTTGGCTTTCAGCACTCTGCCTTTCGTGCTGTGGCAGGGCTGATTGCTTTGGGTAAACACTTGTCTTCAGCTGAAGCCATGGGTAAATAGGATTGGAAAGATGTGCCTGCACCATAGAATTCAGTTCCTTAGGATTGCAGGTGACTGTAAAATAGGCATTTAGCCTAGACTGATGCACGGAGCATCTGGATCATGCGATATTCTGGAAAAACCCTTGGAGCACACTTCAAAATCCTGTAGCAGAGTTAAAAACTTTGTCTGCAGAGTGCTGCTGGGAAGAGGGCAAGAGATAGGGCTGCTGCTGATGTTTTATATTTCCATGATTATCCTACCCTGCAGAGAGCAGGGAAATCATATGTCATGGCAATGGAATGCATTTCCAAAGGCCTTTGGAAGAACATTTTAGTGGCAATTGCTTTTGTTCTTTTTGCACGTGAAGAATGAGCTATGAGTTGAAATAGGCATGGCATTGTCATCTTCTGACAAGATGCTGAAGACTGGCAGTGGACCTGTACACTTGGTGTCTATATCCAGTGTTTCTTCCTAACACTGAATTGTGGAAAGGGATAGAAAAATAACTGCAAAATTGGTTTGAAAGGAGGAGAAAACATCCTGCAGTGAAAAAGCTACAAAACTGGCATGTTTGAATTATTAAAAAGCTTTGGAGGAAGCTTGGACAGAGTGAATAAATATCTTCCTAAAGAGAAAATACCATATACCAAAAGGGCTTTTTATTTAACAGAGAGAGGACTTAAGACCAGGCACATCCAAACTGGATATAAACCAGATTAAGCTTGAAGACAGACTAATCAGGCACAAAGAGAGTCTCCAGCAAGTCTTCATATGAGGACTGACACATTCCTAGAGAAATTGTTCCAGTTTTGTGCAAGCTGGTGGGCAGAAAGGGGCAGCAGAGGGGAAATTCTGTAGCATTTTGTATACAGATATACCCACAGTGTTTATATGCTCACATAAGCACACACACATATGAGGCAGAAGTAATGACTTGTTAGGCTTTTCTGGCTCTAGACTCCAAGGCAGTGATCTGTGTGGCAGTACTGAACTTGCTGTTTATAAACTTCTTAGAGAAGACTTCTTAAAATAAGAAAGGTAGAAAGCAATTATAAGTTTTGTTGAAACCAATTATAATTTTTGTTGCTAAAGCTCTGTTAGATTCTGAAGCAATTATAAGAGAATTTGAATTATAATGTAAGTGTACAGTGGTTAGCTTTGATATGTGAAGGAAACATGGTTTCTAGTAATGGAACAATGCTGGCAATTAAACCTTGCAGTGCACAAAATGTTTGTAAACGAGATAAAGGAAGTGTGTTGGTTGCAAGGGTCTCTATATGCCATTAGTGAAGTCTCCTTGAGTTTTGAAAAGTTTGACATAACCACTTTTTCATGGAGAACGTATAAAATACAATTTTTAAGTTCTAGATTAAAGCATATTATGTAGATGAAATAACTAACCAGTGGACACAGTGTACAAGTGTGTACATAAGTCTCACATTCTAGAGAAAAAATTGCTTAGAAAAATGGTTTGTAATCAGAAGAAATTTTACTAATACTTTTGCTAATATCAATATTTAGAAGTATTAGAATGATGCAAAGTTTGGCTTTGTGAGAAGTTTAATTTGACTTATTGTTTACAATAAATGAATAATATATTGAGATATAATATATAAATAATATATTGACATACAAAATGTATTTATATAGATTAAGATTAAAAAAAATTATAAACTTAATTTCTGCAAAGTGCTATTTCTTTGTCTTGATCATGCCCAGGTTTATTAACTGAAAATGTTAAACTTATGTTATTCTGCAGATCTGCATAATTTCCTACAATAATTTGATCATTTTTTTGCTTTCCAAGGCTTTAAAAGTGTTAATATTTAGTTCTTAGAGTCTGGTGATAGCATAATGTAAAAACAAAGGTAACCAATTCAAAAAGTTCTAATGTAAAAGCATACATCATCTGTTATAACTGAATATATATTTTTTTAAATTAGCAGTTATAAGAAGAGACCTAATTAATGAGCTGTTTTGGGTGGCTTGCCATCTGACAGCCTGACTGTGCTTTCCCCTGGTGTTGGCTGCACAGGATGTGGTGTGTGGCATCCTCTGCTCTTGTGGGAAGCATAAACACCCAGGTAGGGCAGGGCTCCCAGGAAAGGGCTGGGGCTGCCAGAAGGAGCCATTTGGGACCCCCTGCCCACCCCCTTCCTGCATCCCCAGCATAAAAGAGCTGTGTGGAGATGCAGAGTGTACCTGTCTGTTAAAATGAGCCAGCATGATGGTTTCAGGTAGTTTATGTTGCATTGAACAGCACTAATTTGGTGAGTATGACATGAGCTATTTGATTTGTATTGAATCATTGCCTTGCAGCTGCATCCTAACCCCTAAAAACTATGGGTGTTTAACAAACCACAGGAGCCACAGTGGCAGGTTGAGAATTTGCAGTACCTCCTAATCCTAGTAGAACAGTTATGAAGTAGGCTGAATAACTACTAATGGTGAATGATTTTGAGATCTATTTTATCTGTCTTTTAGTTCATAAATAGCCTCCCAAAACCTTGGGAGCCTTTTTAACTTGTCTTTTATTACCAATTATTTCCTTTCTGCCAGTAATTTTTGATCTGTCTTATAGATGAGATTGCAGATCCTTTGATGATTAATTCAGAAGTAATAGAAGTATATATGTATTAAAGTAAAGTATACCTTTAATTATGAACAGCTCTTCCTGATTAAATCTCTGCCTTCCTCTGAATTATGTTAATTGACTTCTTATTAATTTTGGAATAACTGCATCTGCTTATTACAAGTAAATAAAAAATGAATATGACATATTTATCTAGGAGTAAAGCATATGGAAACAATCTGTGAATCACAGATTTGGGTCTAGACTGACTCTTTATGTTATCTAACTGCAAGAATGCACAAACCCTCATTTTTTTTAATGTCACTGCTTCCTCATATGTGAAATGAAATACTCATGATTCTGCCATCTTTTCTCACACATTTTGAGATTTTAAAGTGTATTACACCCATTGTGATGTGTCTCTGTAGATGATGATCCATGTCATAAACTTTGGGACTCAACTTTATGAATTTGATCCTTTTTTTTGATGTCAGACCTCCATTGCTACTCTTACAATTTCTTGTTAAAATTTCTTGGTGCAGTCCATATTTATAAAATGAAATTTGAAGCCTGCTACTAAGCTTGTCTGTTCAAAAAGATTTCTATTTTGTGAGGTTTGAGATGTCTGCCTCAAATGCAGAAAACAAAATTTGAGCATCTGTGTCCAGTTTCTGGTAAAGACACTAGACAGGACTGCTCTTTCTGTGGGGTGTTAAGTGTAATCAGATCAGATAATTTGATGTGCAGTTGCTTGGATACTTGCAGAATACTTTTACAGAGCTGTTATATTACTGTAAAATATTTATTCATCAAAATATTTTGTAAGAGACGACTTTGACAAAGTCATAGCTAAACCAAGAGCACTGTGAAAGCCTTCACAAGCTTTTAACTACCTGGGAGGTGTTACTTGGTGAATCTCAGCTTGGTTGCAGTGGATAGTGCCCAGTGTCAATAATACCTGTGAGATGGCTCCATATGGGTCCCAGTTCACTCTCTGTGATGTTCAAGAGAAACGCATGATTTAAATTGGGTGAATACTAATAACCTGGTTATTATTATTCTAAGGCTGAGAAACCCTGAAACAGCACTTGATCACAAAGAATGTGTCCCAGGTGTCTTGATGCCCCTCATCCTTTCATCAGTCTAGAGAAATCTGGTGTTAGACAGTGTCATTCTGGCTGCAATGTAAGTGAAAGCAGAAAAAAGAAACGAACCCATCCTCCTCCCCCCAGTCATGTCTCTGTTACATCGTCAAAGTTCACTGTCTTTGGCTGAGCTGTGAGACTTGAGACCCAGATGAAAACATCTATTAACATTCTGAAGGCACATTTGTTAACTGCAGAACTATTTCACTCAGTGCCTTGACTAAATTATCTTTGTGCAAATTACATTTTTTCCCTAATCACCTCGGGTACTTCACTTGGAAGGCTTCCTGCTTTTCTGCATCCCACTGTCAGGTATTAGAAAAGCTTCACACCAAACTTGTTTTGGATGATATCTGGAGTAAAAGGCTACTAATTCAACCTGCTGCAGGGAGCCCACCTCTGGGCCTTTAGCTGTCAGGAACCTTGCTTGTTTCTTAGCTCATATTTGATAAGATGGAAAACTTGTGAGAGCAGCCTGTGCTTTTCTAGCACCTGAAGCACATTCAGACTGGATTCAGTCATTATCCTGAACCCTTGACTGTATCTTATATGGAGATGCAAATAACAGCTCATGCCAACATTCACAGGGCTGTTATGTCAAGCAGGTGCTGAGGTCCTGGGTGGGGTGTATCAAGGCAGATCACTTTATATGGCTTCCAGTATGCATCATTACCCTCTTATTTGGACACCATGGCTTCAGGCAGGCACAAGGTTTTTCTTGGCTTCAGGCAGGAATGAGGCGTTCTCTTTCTGCCTGTGTTTATTGACTTAGGCAAACTTAAGATTCTTGAATTATTAAGCTAATTTCAACACGATGATTTCTGGATAAAATACTCAAGCACCAAGGCAAACCCTACACAGATTAACTTAGGATTTAGCAGAATGCTAAAGCATCTCTTGCTTAAGGGATACATGGAAAGCCAGACTCCCAGAAACCCAGACTTGACTCACTGTACTGCCAACTATGCTAGTGGAGATGTTTTCTATTCTTCATTTTGTAAAAAGAAACCTACTGTGGAGCAAAGACTGAAAAAAATAAATCTGAGGCAACTAAAATATCTGTGAGAGGACCTCATCTCCAATTCCTGACCTACAGAAGTCTCTTCCATCACATAGATTCTGGATGAGATGCAGAACAATCCAGGGAATAAAGACCAGATAACAGAGCAACAGGTCATCAATAAAACCATGTCAACATCTTTCTAAACATGGGAAGCATTAGGCACCTGTACAAGAATCAGGTACCATGAGTGCCATTCTCACATTTAAGGTACCTAAAATACTAAATTGAAAAGCTATGGGCTTGATAAGCAGACAGTGAGGTGGATTGAAAACTGGCTTAACAGCTGTGCCTAGAGGGTGGTGATCAGTGCTGTGAAGTCTAGTTAGAGGCCAGTGGCCAGCAGTTGGGGAATCCTACAGTCAGTGCTGGGTCTAGTCCTGTTTTCATCAATGTACATAAATACCAAAAGGGATGGGGTAAAGAAGATGGAGCTGAGCTCTTTTCAGTGACAGGACAGGAGAAAACAGTGTCAGTTCATCTGAATTTAGCCCACACTTATCAGACTGGGCTCTGCAAGGTATCTACTTGGGGATGCTTGGCTCTGCACATCAGGCTTAGGAAGACTATAGAGATGGCTGAAGCCAGGTGACATTGCAGAACTTCAGCTCTGTTTTAAAGGGAAATTTAACTGTTGACAGCAAGAGCTTGGCTTGTATTTTTTTCCCCATCCTTTTCTTAAAAGACACCTATTTTATACACCAGACAAATTAAATGGCCTCAAAGTCTCATACCTCTAAAAGCACAGTTGACATTCCTGCAGAAAAGTATGTTCCAGACTCCAGATTTCCTTCCCTCCCAACCCTCAGCTACTTTAACCATGAGATGATTCAGCCTCTAACCCATTCATTGCCTAAAAAAAACCTATAGCAAAAGTTTTGTGTTACTCACTGTCAGTTTTGTGTTAATTCCAAGTGCTGAGATCTGGGTGCTGACAATGTTTTTTAAGGCTTAACCTACCTAATAGGCCTATCAAGATGTCTTTGGAGATTTACCTTGGGTATGGAAAATAGGATAGTCTAGGAATCTGGGCTGACCATTTAGGGAATGAATAATTTGTGATTGAGAGATGCATGCACAGGGCTATAAGTGTGGATCTGCATTTTAGTGTGAACGAGTAAACAGTCAGCACTATAATAATCTGTAAGGCATTTGATCCCAATAAACCATCTTAATCCTTAAGGCTATTCTGGCAGTAAGAGATAACTGCACAGAGACAGAAACGTTCTTAGCATGAAGCTTACACATCTGAGTTTACTGTGAGTGGTAGACCATTTCAGACCCCTTCCCCCTCTTTCCTGAAACTGGTGACAACTTCATCTGTACAGTCTGCTAGCTCCCTACTTCACTAGCCCTTCAATTTGGATTTTTATTATTTCCGGAAAGGGCCAAGACAAAAGGAAAATCAGGTCATATAGAAATGCCTGGGACTAATGCTACCACACTGGAATGCCCTCTGCTCCAATGAAGTTTCACTGCAGATTTTGGTTTTAACAGCCATACATGAGGTGCTGTGCTTCGTGGGAGGATGCATTTCCACATCTCTGCTCTTAACAGCCTCTGAGCTCAATGTTTTTGTGGCTGTCTCCTGGCTGCTGCATTGTCTTCATTGTTGTCTGCATTGCAGACAAAGGGCTACAGCTCAGAAATGCAGAGGCAGTGAATGCTTAGGCAGTGAAGTGTTAAAACTTAGTTAATTTGTTGTCATTACTAAAGACTGAATGATGCTTATGAAAGGGTAGGAGCAAGAGCACATTGTACCTCCAAAAATAGCTAGTGCCACTGCAGGTTATGTTACCATAACTTTTTCTATAATCTTCAAGCCAGCACTTGCTCCTTTAGTTTTGGTGTCCTGGAATCTAAAGACACTTGAGGTCTGTCTGGGATTTTGTGAACATACAGACCTTGTCAGCAGTGCAGATGTGTAGTGCCTGGTGCTACTGGTCCAGTACTAGTGCTCTGCTGGCCTGAACTGTGTGGCAGACATGAAAAGGGGACTATTACTTAAAGCTAAGAAATCCCCAGGATAAAGGTGGAAATTGTTCTACAAGTTTTTTTCATTGATCAACTAGTTTGCAAAATCTTTCTAGGTTAGGTGGGTGAATGGCCATTAGGTGCCAGGCTTTGACTCGGCTCAAGGTTGTTTGCTAGGGAAACTGAAACCAATTTTTCCTTCCCCCACAAATAACAAGCTCAGGTTAAGACTCTTCAGCACAAATGTTGCCATGTAATGGCATTAAAATAATACACGTGTATTTGTGATGTGGATTCTTCAAGGTCTGGAAATGGACTTTGAGTTCCCTCAGTTATGCAAATACCAGCAAAAACATTAACCTAGCTGGGACCTGCTCTAACTGGGACAAAAGAAACATTTGCATCCATATTTCACATTTAGCAATAGCTTTAAATTGCTTTTATAAACAAGAATTTGTAGTTCTACTTCTTATTTTTGGACAAGGATGTGTAAGACTTTTAGCTTCAACAAATTTTCACAGGTGACACTGCAAGAAATGATCCTTAATGGGATACATTAGGTTGTACTATTGATTGAGAATTTGAGGAGGGAAGTATACACCCTTTTGTTTGTGTAGGAAATCAGGAACTGGCTTCAGATTTGAACATACTTTCCCTTTATATGTTTTGTTGATCAGTGACAAAACTTTTCTTAACTCCAGCAGTAATCTGCTCAAGCTGCAATATGTCTTAGTGCTAAATAGTATTGTCTGATGTGTTCACTCTGCAGGTGTATCTTAAGTGCAAGAGCCCATGCTTATGTTACATGCAACAGTCCTGTTGATGGATTTGGCTTACATTTACCCAGATGCACTGTATATGCAGCTTATTTTCTTCCATTTTGCAAAGCAAATTAGTCAATGAGAAAGCAATACTATGAAGTGCAATCAGCTATGGAAAAAAAAAAAAATAATTGTAAAGCTATTTGTAGGTAAAATAAGAATTGTAAATTAATTTTTAGGTCCCTTTCTGTAGAAGAAATGTTGATATTATGGCCTCTTAAAATAAATTTTGTTTTTGAGGGTCCAGAAACATCAGGAGAACAGAGAAACCTTTGAGGTGCTTAAAGTTTCTGTGTTCTTAATCCTTGTGTTAAAAAGGCTTTGAGGGAGCAGAAACAGCCATTCAGAAACTTTCCCTGTTGCAAAGTAAGCCTTTAAAGTGCATACCATAATTGTAATTCTTTATGATCATAATGTGGTTAATATTAAAAAAAAAAATAAATCAGTGAACACCATGAAGTCAGGAAAAAAAAAGGAAACATCCAAACAGTTTTTACAGCAAAACTTGCAGAGATTCAGAAATTTATGGAAAGGGAGCACTCTCTGTTTATTGTCAGGAAGCTTTGCCATTAGCTTCAAAGGAAGTTTCAGTAGGTTCTGAATGTTTGTAAGAGTTATGACTCAATTTATCCAGATAACAATATCTTTGTTATCTAAAATCTTGGAAAGGCCATGTATTTCAGTGCAGACTGTGAGCCATAACAATCAACTTCAACTCTCACTGACCTAGGAGGGCTGTGGTATGGCATTTAGTCTTACTTCTTATAATTACATGTAATAAAATTGTGTTGTCATTGGTGTTATTGTAATTGGTATAAAAAGTTGTTTATAGCAAAATATTACAGATGCAGGCAGTGATTTTCTGCAGGAGTTCACAGATGGCAAAGCTAGGCTCTGGCAGATTAGTACTGCCAGACTGTAGTACTTGCACAGCACAAGTAAGCTCTAGTTCACAATGCACATGGGAGAAAAAGGCTTGATTAACAGATTAGAAGCTGCTTTGGATGCTAAAATGCATTCATGTGCCTGTGTATTTACCAGTATGTATAAATCCAGGACATTTAAAATAAACAGTTAGAAACCTAATAGTTTCCATTTTTAAATGGTTTGTTCTTAGTTAAATGTGTTTTATTCTCTTTTTAGAAGCTCCAGGATATACAGCATTTGTTCTAAGTTTTCTTAGCCAAATCAAATCAAGCCAGCTCTTGATGTGGAGAAGCTAGTGTTAATGGGAGGAATGCATGTGTTACACCTCTGGCAGCACCACAGTGTACTTTGGAGGCACGAGTGAAGTGGGAGAGTCTGGAAGCTTTGAGGGCTAATCTTTTTACAATCATGGATTTTCTATATAACCACAGGCAAGTCTCTTTGTCTTAATTTCCATCCTTGCACAGGGGACATACTAGTGTCATCTCACGAGGGAACCATGGATGTAAATTAATGTTTGTGACGCAGAGAACAGGCAGAAATGAATAATCATATGATGTAGAAGAAGTGGTAGAGATCAAATACTTGGAGAATTCAAATAGACCTACTGGAAGTGTCATGCATAGTACAAGTAAACACCAGTGCATGATGCACGTGGACAAAAGGGCTTGATTCAAGTTACACAAAGAGTTTTATCCCTGGCACAGCTCAGCTGAGTATTCTTGGTTTTGGAAATCAAAATCCTGTTTTTCACCTGCTGCTTTACGAGGTGCATGGCTGTGCGAGGTGCATGCAGGCTCTGCTTCTTCCTCTTCATCTGTGCTGACAAATAGCTCCTGGAATCTGTTCCTCAGAAGGGGGACCTCATCACCTTCTGAGTGATCCTTCCATTTATCTCTTTCCCCACATAACTAAAGACTTGCTGTTACCATTACTTGATAGTAGTAACAACTTTAAATCACTGGGCCAGGCTATAAGATGGAAAACTGTGAGAACCATGTGCACCAAGGAGGTCATGCAGATACAATTACAAATGGTTTACAGATCATTCACTTTTCCCATTTCCACTTCTGTTTCTGTGGTGTGAGTCAGTTCTGTTTTGTTATTCTGTGTTTTAACACTTCATGTAAATATTCTTGAAATCCAAAGCCTGAGTGAATTTTTTCAAAGTGTTACAAAGGCTTTGGCTGCATTATTAAATGTATATATATAATTCTTTCCCAGTGAGTTTAATTTTCCATGTGCATCAGCCAAAGCTGTTAGGCATAGTGCCCAGCTTACAAGCCACTGAAGAAAAGCGTGCCTTAAGTTTTTCCAGCTGCTTGTTCAGGATTTTTCTGACCCATGTGGACATTGTCCTTTTGTTGTATTCTGTAAACAGGCAGACAAAAGACATGCATGGAGTTTTAGATGAAAATTCTTGCTGAGTGGCTTTAGGTTGTGCTTGGTGGCAGAAGTACAGATTTGGGCCTCAGTTGGGTTTTTACAAGGTACGTAAATAAGCCAAAGGGTTTTTTTTGTTTGTTTGTTTTTTTTTGTTTTGTCTCAATTGAATTTAAGGAAACAGCATGCTCATGCAGCTTCATCCTAGCATGCTGAAATGGATTTGTCTCCAGGCAATTTACAACATATCTAAACCATCTCTCATTTTTACTCCCACTCTGAAGGCAGGTGAGTTATGTAAGCCTTGTGAGAAAAAGCAGAACCTTGTCCACCACTTGCCTACACCATTAGGTACTGCAAAAGCCCAAGCAATTAACATTAGCTAATTAACTTTATCTGACTGCTACACTGAAATAGCCTCAATTTTTAAAGGTGTTTATGTAGTTGATTTCCCCTGTTTTCAATAAGAATTAGCCAGCTTAATACCTTTAAAAATTAAGCCTTTCTTTAGCTATACACCGTCTAACATAATCTCTTAAGTGTGCACCTTTCCCTCTCTCATGCAATCTGTGTGCCCAAATTATAAACATCAAATCCCTGCAGACCAACATTTACTGAAAATTTTCCTTGAATGACACTGCATTTGCTGATGTGTGAAGGACAACATGAACAGGCACGCCAGAAAAATGGGGTTATTGGGAACAGTTTGGGGACAGAGAGGAGATATAGCACTGTGCAATGTGTATTGTCTGAAGAGAAAACAGAGTGTGACAGCTTACAATGTTTTACCAAATTGAATAAGAGATCCTGATTATTTTTTTTTCTTAAATAACCCAACAGATGTTGCTACTGTGGGAAAACTTTCACCAATAAAGAGTAAGTATCAGCCAAGACCTTGCACCCCAACCTCCTTCCTTTATCATGACACCCCTGGCTGCAATACTTCTATACCACCTAGGCAAATGTGGTCTCAGAGCTCAGCCTGGGTCCCATCCAGAGAGCTGAACAGCAGGCAATAGTCTTTCTTCTCATGCTAGTACCTCTACCAACCCAAGAGGAGCTGGTGAGGCTGACAGCTGGAAGGCAAGTCTTGTTGCTGCTCCATTTCTTTGTGATTGCTTGCATGTGGGAAGGGAGAGGCAGTGACTTGTTCCATATAAGAAACATCTTCTAGGGAGCCAGTGCCAACCTTGGCAGCTAGGGAGAGTGTATGATAAAATGGCAACAGCTGCATGTGACTTTATGGTCTCACAGGGTCCTTGACAGGACTTTATGATCTTGCAAATGCCCTACTGACAGATAGCATTAAAAACTGCATCTCCAGAGAAGTAACATGCTTAACTTAGGCCCTAAGTGTCAAGTCACATTCATTAGTTATAATTCATGTGTCTTTGCCTTCCTTGGGAGTCATCATCATCTTATGATTGAAGATACTTTCACTATGAAACTGAGAGGAAGGATATCTGTCATTTTATTATTACTACCAAACTGATCAGTATGTGCTCAATTCTTGTGGAAGAAAAAAACCCTGGCATGGCAACTGCAGAGGAGACCAGCATGTCTGCCCTTCCTCTCAGACAAGAAGCACAGACAGAAAGGTCTGGAAAAGGAACCAGCATTGACATTGCTCCTCACTTGTCCTTTCCTGCAACACCAGGGCTAGGAAAGCTCAAGCCCATTTGTGTTCAGATCTTCATGACTTGTCTCAGTAAAGAAGCTCTGCAACTGTGCAATAAACAGAGTTTATGCACAGTTGCAGAACAGTTTTGGAAATAATGCTGAACAGTTTTGGAAATACAGAACTAGGCATCTAAGAGAGGGATCTTCAAAAAGTGTCACAGTAAGTGGGATGTTGTTTACCAGTAGAAAATGGCAGGAAGAGGAGAGGCTGCCCAGCCCTGGTCTTTGAAAAGAGCTATATACCTAACTCAGTGATGGTGATAAGGCAATTGTGTCTGCTCCAGATACTGGAGTGAGTCCAGGAAAGAGACATGAAGATGAGTAAGTGATTGGAGCATATGTTGTACAAGGAGAGGCTGAGGAAGCTGGGACAGCTGAGCCTGAAGAAGCACAGGCTCATGGGGAATCTTACTAATATGTATGAACACCTGAAGGGAGGCTGTAAAGAAGAGAGAGCCAGGATCTTTTCACTGGTACCCAGAAAAAGGGTAAAAGGAAATGGGAAAAAATTAATTACGTTTAATCAAACCACAACAAAAAATGTTTACAATGAGTGTGCTTGTGCAGAGCAGGTTGCCTAGAGAGATTGTGGTATTTACATGTGGAGATATTAACAAAAATAGACATAGTCCTGGGAGAGTTGCTGCTGTTGACTCTGATTTGGGCGGGTAGTGCTCGGACTACATGATCTCTAGAGGTCCTTTTCTATCTCAATTCTATGGTTCTGTGATGAGCCAAAGACATACAATAATTCCAAGCCTTTTAGGCAGTAATGAAATCTCTTTTCTGACATTTTAATTTAGCCTAAGTAATAAAATGGTCATTAGATGACAGAAAAAATGAGAAAAAGCATGACTATAGCTAGAGGGTTAGGGTAAGTCAGGTTGAAATTTCTTGCTTCACATAATGTTTCATAATGATATGAAGTATAACAGGTTTTGAGAGAAGTACTGAGGAAAAAAAATATTTTTTCAGGACACCAACTGCTTGGTGATAAGGAAATTTTCTGCAATATTAGAAGAGATATTTAGGATCAGATCCAGATCTCTCACATGCCAGCTGATTGCCGCAGTACTGGAAATATTAGGTACCAGTCATCACTCAGGAATTTAAGGATTTTGGGAGGGAAATGAGTGAAGATTAGACCAGAACCTGTGGGTTTGATACATGTGGGAAGCAGTACGTTGTCAGAACATGATTCACAAAATAACCAAAACCAGCAAAAGAACCTCACCTGTATGTACACATACACATTCTCGCCTATGCAAATGTGAGCAAAAACAATGTAGAAAAACACAGGCAATACCTGAATAATCATTTTATCCTAAGTTGAATTTGGTTGTAAATGAAACCTGTGGAAAACACTGCTCAAAAGACCTGTGAGTTCCACTTAGGGGGAAAAAAGGTGAAGTCATCACCGGTTGAAAATGAAAGGGCTGTGAAATACTCATTTGACTGACCTCTGGATGCCTGTAAAAAGTAAAAAACCTTACAGATAGCTTGGGAAGCTTGAATCTGTCAAACCCCCACACTACTACTGTGAACTGAAGTTCTGCACAACTTGCAGTATTGGCAATTTCGCATGATGGCCAGAATCAGACTATAATGCCCAGTAGGACAAGGAACATACTGCAGCTGGGGTTAACTGGAAAGAAGTGAGCACTCAGACCATCTACCACTGACTCCTGGCCAAAGAGGAATCCAGAATCCCATAAACATCATGGAAAGAGCTACACACTTCAAAGAGAGCACATAAGAAAGGGCATGCTAAGTCAATGTCCTAGGTATGCTTTTATCTGAGATAACTGAAACCCATATTACAGAGAACTATGCAACTGAGGTGGTGGAAGTGGTATGAGATAGACTCCAGACTTAAGTTTAATTTATATCACTGCAAAAGAAAGCAAAAAGGTTCATTGGACTAACAGAAGAATGCAAACATGAACAGGATTCTCTAATTTGGTGGCTAGACACTCCTGTGGGATGGGGGATACTTGCATCACAGAATATTTTCACCTTTAAAGGTCTGTAATTTTCCTGAAGTCTTTTGGAAATAAAAACACAGCAAGATCCAGGGCTTTGGGAAGAACATTTTATTGCTAAGCATATCTTTAAACAAAATGCAACTAAGAAAAGAAAAAGAATCAAAAAGAAGAAGAAAAAGAAAGGAAAAAAAAAGCAATAACATCACGATAACTGAAATAAAAGTTTTCCAGGTTGTCCATAAAGCAACAGGGATATGGTAGTAGCCCACATACAGAAATGCACATGTTCCCAAAAACTGTCCAATAGAAACTTACACAAAAAAGGAGAGTGTAAATATTTTTCCTTTAACTTAAAAAAGGAAAGCAAAAAGGAAAGGAAGAAAGAAAGCAGGAAATCATTTCACAAGACTCCAAGACTCCAAGAACAGCAATCTTTTACAGACATCAAGATATAATCAACTTTTATATAGTTTCGGCCAGTTAAGTCATCTAAAATCGTGCTTTCATACCTTTTTAAAACCTGTCTTTTTTTTTCTTTTTAGTATAAAAAATAAAAAAGAAAAAAGCTCAACCTCACACACGCACACACGCACCACACACACGCACACATACACGCACTGAAAATATTTGTTGACATGAAAGCGCCTTCTCTAAGTGTTTGAGAAGACTGTTTTTCTGAATTTGAGTTCCCATGTGCGTGTGTGTATCTGATGAAACTTCTTCAAAGTCAAATATTCATGCGACTTATAAACACCAGCAAGAGTAGATTTCTAAACCTAAACAGCTGATTAGTTTTCATCCGCATACAGCAAAAGTTTTCATTTCTGATAGCCCAGGGTTCTCAATCCGTCTTGGTTTTTGTTGTTTCCTGCTCTGTCTCTCTCTCCCTCATCTAGTTTCTTGCACATGATAGGCATGGCCGTCAAACCACCTCACTATTGTTCTGTACAGTAAGATAATCCTTTTCACAATAACTGGGAAAATGTAGAAACAAAACAACCAAAATAAATAAGTTAAATAAAACATAAGACATTCTCAATTTAACCATAAAACAGTATATACACCATCAGGGTATCCATATAGAAATTATACTAGCAAAAAAATAGTAGTAAAATATGTAAACAAAATTTCAGTTTTTTGTTTTTTTTTTTGACACAGGTAACTGTGACAAAGCTAAAACACACGCTCCCTTCACATTTTAAGGTTTGCTTTTGTTGTCTGTTTCTTTTTACTCTGTTCTTCAAGAACATTCTCGTTCTGCATTAAGACCATAATAGAACTTCTGCTCCAGCCGTCCCATCAAACATACCATGATAAATATATCTGTGTGTATATATATATATTAAATTATTAAATTAATTTTTCTTTATTATTTTTTTGTGTGTCACAGCAGCTTTATTTATTTTCTTTTATATAAAAGAAGGAAAAGGGAGAATAGAGCAAATGGAAAGACAGAGATGATCTGAAATGTCAAGCTACAAAATTAAAATATTACATATGAAAAACAGTTATATGTCAAAAAAACCATGTAATTTGCATTCTTTTACAAGTGTTTAGCTTTCCTGATGTTCATTGGTCTTGTCACAAGTTGAACTCCAGTGGTGTCTTTCTGATCTCTTTATTAAACTGATTTATTATTATTTTTTGCATGCATTGCAATGTCACAGAACCAGATCCCAGAGGAAGGCTCCTTTGCTTTTGCACAGTATATTCAGTTCAGAACGGTTCATAACTTTTAAGCATTCTTTTTTGACTCTCCGAATCCCATTAACAATACTTTGGTTGTCAAATGCATACTGAGTGCTATACTCAAATAAAGCCAATGACTGATCAGAACAGACCCAAACCCATCTGCTCTTCAGTTCAGTTGCAGATATTGGAGCCAGATCCAAGAGAACCGGCTTTCCATGACAATTTGCCTCAGCACCACTCATCAGACACTTTCACTGCGTTGTTAGCAAACAACTTACTACAAGATGATGGATTCTAGAGACAATACAACCAGATATGCAGAGTAAACACCGTGGGTAGCTTTTGAGTTCATATACGGTAATAGTCTCTCTTTATTTATTATGGATTCGTTTTTCCGAGATTTCTTCTCATGTCCTGGGTCACCCCCCACATCATTCCACTCCACTCTTCCCTCCCTCACCCAAAGTAACCAAAGAAACCAAACAAAAAGCAACCCAAGAAACGAAACAAAATCAAACCAAAAAACCAACAATCTCCAAACTCATTTATTCCCCTCCTCCAATCTCGAAAAATTATGTGTATGCTGGACACGGCCAGATCAGTTTGTTCAATATTTCTTTGTTGTTTAATAATGTTTATATTTTTTTTCTTTTTCCTTCTTTTTTTTTTTTTTCTTTTTTTTTTTTTTTTTTTTTTTTTTTTTTTTAAATAAGTAAACTGAAAAATTATTGATACAGTCAGGGATCACGAACATTGTTAAAGACTCACTTGGAGATATGAAACAAGTAAGCCATGAAGTCTTCTACCTTTGCAGAAAGTTCAGCGGAGGAGGAGATTTGGAGATGTCCAAGTTCACTAACAGAGCAGAGCTGTGCGCGCCATCTCCAGAACGCTAAGTGTGCTTTATAATACATTAGGGCAAAGTTTGCTGACTCCAAGTGATGACTTAGACATTAACAGTCACTGCTGAAATTTTTTTCCCAATACTTTTTCCCACAAACGATATCTCCCAATCATCTCGTTCGCTGCAACGGTTCTGATACCTCAGTTAAATCTCATTAAGTATTTCTATATTTATATATAAATAATTATTCTTTTTTTACACATAATACTCTTTGTCCTTGTTTTTCTGCTTCTTGTGGCCGCTCTTTGAGCTCTGCTGCTTCTCCTTCACGAGCGTGCCGTTGCTCTGGGCCGAGTTGCTGATGTAGTTCCGCGTCTCGTCCACCTGATAGGACCCCTCGTCCCTGTTCCTGTACTTGTACATGGCGTACAGGAGGATGAGGATGCAGAGGGCGGCAGCAGCCACAATGCCGACGACCATCCCCGTTGTGCTGCTCGACTCACGGACCACCTCTGAGGCCCCCGGAACCCGTCTGATTCCCGGCTCCGTGGGGTTTGCTGTGGGCACATTACGGAACATGGGGGAAGTGATTAGCGGGCTCTTCAGCTTTGTGCTGTCTAGCTCATAGGCAGTGGGCAACGGAAGCAAGACTATGTCAGGCTGGGGTTTGAGCTCACGGTTATTCATTTTGCCGGCTGGCAATTTGGGAATCATCACAGTCGAGGACGAAGCTGTGGAGCGGATCAGCTCAGGGGACAAAGACGTGGTAGTAGTCCTACCAGTTTCGGAGACTTTGTTAGGTCTAAAGTCCTTGGATTCCCACTTGGGTGCGTGTGCTTTGTAGCCACCTTCGAAGATTGAAGTGGAAAGACTCTTATCTGTTACCAAGGAGAAGGTGGTGTAAAAATCTTCATCATCAGTAGGGGGTAGGTTAGAGTCAAAGGTTTCCCCTGAGCCATACCCAGATATCACCAAGCCATCATCATCACAACCATCGCTGCCTTGGTCCGACAAGCAAGGTAACCCCGCCTCAGAGGTCATGGACAGGGAATCTTTGGTGGTCTCAATAATGGTGAGGAGGGGGCGAAAGGTAGGGGGAAGTGTAATGAAAGGTGCACGAGTAGCAATAGGAGGGATATCTAAAGGGTCTTCTACAAGTAGAGGGATAACTAATTCACCTCCTGGGATGGAAAAGAGAAAAAAAAGTAGATTAGTACATTTTAATGACACAACGCACCATTTTCAGTTGACTTAAAGGTGAGAGAGGATCTGGGCCTTATGGAAAGGTGTCAGGGATCAGCTTTCTCTCTCCGGCTACACTACCAACGTACTTTCCTGGGGCTGCATTTCATTGTTCCCTCCCACCCTGCTTGGACATTGGTAAAGGGCATGTTCCATTTCCTACCTATGCTAGGTATGTACAGTGAAATACCCAGAATTTTTATAGACCCAAATTTTTTGATTTTTGGAGATACTCTCAAGTGACTCTGTGGTCGTTGATTTTTGGTAGTGATCTTTTTCAAGCATTTAGTTAGAAGACTATTTAAATTAACTACTTTAGACTGCCATAGACTGGTGCTCTCCTTATTAGGAGCTTATCCTTATCCACCACTCATCTTGCCAGTTTTTCCTCTTCTGATTATTTTCATTTAAAATAACAGTGGTATTTCTTCTCTGCCATTCTAATATGCTCACCCTCTGTAGCAGTGTATAAGTCCTTTCCCTAAGGTGTTTTCTTCATCCATTTCTTCCTGATCATTGTCTGGCTTTTAAATTGTGGGAAGGTTCATGAAAGCGAGGGATGGAATAAGAGCCAAGTACTTACTGGGTCCATGAAGGTACAGAGCTCTACTCAGTGTTCATCTCTTTTTAATCTTTCTTTGGCATTCTGTTTGACACTGGGTATGCCCCTTTCCTTCCATCTTTTGATCTTTTGGGGCTACTAGTGCCATGCTATCTTCATCTTCCATTCCTCTTGATACCCATTTACTATAATTTGATTAAAAATTAAGACAGATTTTATTGTGATTGACAAAAAAACTGAATAAGGACTTTGATGAACCAAGTTAGGACTTGAGCCTAGGATTGTACTGCAGAAGTTGTTTTCACACCTACTGTTACTTCTTGACAGGCAGACAGGTGCAATCAGTTCTACTGATTTCTAACATGATGGCTACCTGCCTACAGAGGGCTGAAAACAAGGTGGACTTATGGTCTACTCTTCAAGCAGAACAATAAAGCTATAGATGTAACATTTGTACCTTGCAACAATATAAGCTGCAAATGAAACAAGAAAATCAGTGTATCATCTCTGTGATTTGGATTCTGAGCAGCAATATTGCTAATTTTACAATAATAGCCTTGTGTTCTGTCTATAATATAATGTGACTGCACCTCTACTTTTGAGTCCATGGTAGTTAACACTCCACTGTTTTATACTAAAAAAACTTGTGGACTAAAAAAAAAAAAAAGTGTGGAATCTGATTAATTTATCTAATTCCTCTCCCTCTGGTTATATAATCTTCTGTTGACATACAGGTCATCAACAGTTTTTTTAGAGTGAACTATATTGGTTTTGAAAGTTTGTGTATAAATTTTCCTTTGGATAATTTTTCTTTGCCTAGCCATTTAAGTAAGCAACTTAAAATATAAATTGAATGGTGACATAATGAGAATCACATAGATCTGTTCAAAGGAGTGCAACTCAGTAAGAAGTATTCCTAATGCAGAGGAAATTTTGATTTATACTCACCATTTCTTAAGGAGGATGTACAAAAATAACTGTAGTTTCTAAATAAATAATTCTGTTTTAGTTATGTATTAACTGTTAATGAACAGTTTGGCATTGCTACAATGCTGAATTCATCAGGGTCAAAAATCCTACTCTCTCAAATCTACCCTATATATTACATGCACTTGTTTCCCATTGAATTCTGCCAGTAATGTCCATGGAATGTCTATAAGGAATATTGTCTAAAATCAAAATACCTTCTAAATGTATTTGGAGAGCAATATATTTGAACAAATTACACATGGGAGATAGAAATATACTGAAAAAGATACTTAACAGTTTGATTAAATCTGGATAAAAGCTGAAATAGCAATATGGCTTATTCTTTTCCTTAATGGGAAACTAAGTGGTGACACAGTTTAATCAATTGAAACAGTTGGAATTCTCTCAGAGGTACCAGGGTAGAAATTATGCCAAAATAAGAAATATGGTACTTTGCATACTTTCATGCACAGCTAGCTTTAAGTTAAGATACAGAGGGACAATTTGAACATGTTGTTTAGTTTTCTGAGCTTCCTCAGTATGTTCATATATTTCTTTTGTTATTGCAGAGAGACTGAAGAAATAAGTATCAATGTCTCTGAACTACATGCTTTCAAAAAAATTATGTAAAAAAGCCTACAGAGTAGTCTGCCAAATGGCTACACTGCATTTTGTGCTCACATATCTGAGCTGTTTTCTGAGCAATGTAGAAACTAGAGCATATAATATGATTTATATATGTCCAGAAGGCCTATCCATGGCTTGAGTAGAGCATCTATAATCTATGCAAACAGGTGGTCTCAGGATGAACTTGGAGTCTGCCTTGGGGGGAAAGATCATCTGTGAGCCTGGTAAAAAAATGAATAAAAATAACAGAATTTAAGTGAGGGTTGCAACAAATTACATGAGCCTGGAATTTAAGTTCTAGAAAGTCAGGGATAGATAGTGTTCCTTTAAACAGTTTTTTAAGATCAGTGTTTTTTTTCTGTTCAATTGCAATAGTCATCTGTGATTTTCATTCATCATCTACCAGTGGTACTCAACTGGAAAAAAAAGTTTGTCAGCTTTTAATTGCTCATCTGGAGCCTTGAAGTGCCTTTGTTCTTAAAAGCTATTATACTGGCCTACAGCATCAGTATGTAGTTGATCTGCCACCCATTGGAACAAACTTTGGGTAGCTTTTGTCCAAAAAGAAGTTATTTTGGTCCTCTTAATGAATAATTTTCTGGAAGGAATCAGACATTTCTTAAATTTAATATGTATTTATCCTTTTGACCCAGTAACCTTTGCATTTAAAACCAGGTTATAAAGTTTTTGTTGCTATTGAGGGCTTGAAATAATGATCAAGACTACTGGAACTATAACAATGATCACAGCTGTCTTGAAATATTAAGTAAAGTTGATAGACTTGCTATGATAAGTGGGGTTTTACATAAGTGATGGAGAAAACAATGGAGCTTTTCAATGCCAGCAAGTCTGTTGGATGGAAGGCAAGAAGACAGTCAGGACTAAGTTTTACAAAGCTTCCATTTCTCAATGTATGTGAGGAGAGAAATAACTTTCACACCAGGAGCACTGGATTAATTTTGATTCAATTATTTAATCTCATCATTAGTTTTTATTCCAAATTGTCCAGTGATCCACACTATGGTTACTTGCATACTCAAGAAATAGAGACTGTTTAAGGTCCTTCCTTGGGAGTCACTTCTCTATCAAGGAGTTAATTTGTTACATTTACCTTTGTGGGGTATCAGTTAGATGCAAAGGTGGTAATAATGCTTTGATTTTTAATTTTTTAATTGTCCATAATAGAAGAAACTGAGGCCAAAAAAGGCTGTGTGACTACATCAGAAAAATCACTCTAGGTATCAAATCTGGCTTCTCTTTTATTGCATGGTTAGGCATCTATGCAAAACTGCCAGCAAACTTGAAGCTGTAGGTCTAACAGGATGCAAGCACAATGAAATCTTCTTGGGGTATGTGATTTATAGTGGAATAAAAACATCCTTAAAAATGGCATGATAAAAATGCCACTCAGCCTAAGAGAAATGTGTTACTTAAGGATAACAGGGAATGTAAATCCTGAAAAGTTCCCAGGAAAGTGTGAGAAATATGATCACCAATATCTATGGAGCAAGTGCAAACTTTCATATCATACCTGCAAGCAACTCTGTAAGTGGTAGTACATTTCTAGGAGTAAGAGACATGAGAGGGAATCTGCTGAGCAGCAGACTGTGAGTGTGTGTGTAGGGGGAATCATCTTTCACAGAAAAATGGCTGAGGGTGCAGGAAGAGCAGGAAGCTGCCTGGAGCCAGTGGTCTTTTGATGGTGGGATAGTGGTGCCTCTTGACCAGGCCACATGTCAGTTAAAAGGTGAACACTGAAGATGTAAAAAACTAACCANTTAAAAGGTGAACAGCCAGTGGTCTTTTGATGGTGGGATAGTGGGGCCTCTTAGAATATAAAAAACTAACCAGCCACTTGGTTGTCAAGAATATAAAAAACTAACCAGCCACTTGGTTGTCAAGAATATAAAAAACTAACCAGCCACTTGGTTGTCAAGAATATCTTATGCAGGATTTGGATCCTGAATGGTTTCTGTAGAAGGCAAATGTTTTATAGATTTAGGCCTCTAGAAAGAGCTAGAGGAGTCCCTGAAAAACCTTACAGGACAATTTCAAAGGGAAATATGTTTGAGAGAGGTTTTATGTTTGTCAAGTTTTCTTTTCTCCTCACAATGTCTACCCATTTTTCAATTGCAAAATTAATGCTTTGCAGCCTTGAATAAAAACTTTCAGGTTCAATTTCCAAATTGCTCTGTGTTATGAAAAAAAAAAAACCAAACAGCAAGGCTGCAACCCAGTTTGGGCCACGGCTTTCAAACAAATATTCATGTAAGACTAAGATTCTGCTTGTGAATGATATAGGCTCTTTCCTGGTAGTTATAGGTTTCTTTTCCCCCTTTTTTTTTCTGTTGGCTGATAAGCACCTTTTAAAAGTGTTTACTGGTATGCTTTGAGTTCAGGGTTACTTTAGCAATCCAAAGATTTCACAAGGATTTTCCAGATTTATTTTTCACCTACTTTGTGCTTTCTCCTCTAAACAGGGAATAGATGTTTCTCGAATAGAAATATGTTTTTTAAAAAGCTCCTCTTGACAACACAATGCCAAAGAACTAAGCAAAAGAGATACAGATAAAATTGTTTCCTCTACAATGACATAGATGCAAAACTCATCCACAGTGTAGATGATAAAGAAAACCCAACCTCAAAAAACTTAACACCAAACTGGAAGGAGCTCTGAGAGAACTGGAGACTGCGAGGTGGGAAATCTTATACCAAACAGCCCAGTGGTTTGCTTGGCCTTCTCATTCCAGAGAATGTGCATATATTAATTAAAAATTAGCCTTTTAATCTAACACATATACTACTTTCATGGAGTTGTGCTTTTCTTTAAACTACCAAGAGCACTGGGGATATAAAAGGTCTACTTAAGCCTTGGAGCTGCCCTGCTTTTTGCTTTATGAGAGTATTTATAGATATATAATTCATACCTCTGGAGCTGAGCTCTAGTCAGAGTCCTCTGCCACTGGAAAAGACAGAGTGTTTAAAATTTAATAAAAGCCTTATGAACTGTGAGGATGGTGTGGGCAAGCCAGGAATGCAGAGGGCACCAAAAATGTGATAAATAAAACAACATGAAAAACTGTAGTAGCTGCTGGTTTTCAGCTTTAGAGCCACAACTACTTCAGTGGAGTTTCAGGCATCAAACTGATACAGGACAAAAGGCACACAAAAAGGAGGCCTGAAAGATAAATCTTCTGCTGCAGATGATAAGGAACACACCTTAGAGTCTCTCTTTTCCAGCTGCAACTGAGGAGCTTTAAAATACCATCCATAAAGGCTGCACAATTCATCATTCCTGCAAGTACTTGAAATTCTGCATCCAAAGTTTGAAATTTTCATTCTATTCTTTTGATGTTCCTCTGAAGTCTGACTCCATTTTTAATATGAAATACTTTCCAGAGAAATAATTCCTTACCTTTTCCCCTCTGTATAAACACAGTAATTTCTTATTAAAAGACTGAGTTCATAAATTTCGCTCTAATGGTATTTAGTTAATTCTGCTTTGAGTCTTCTGAGGATAAAAAGAGGAAATTATTCAGAATATAGTCTCTGTTTCAAAGGAATGATGATGCTAACACAAAACCTAGTATATGAACATTCTCAATATTTTCTGCTCTTGCAGTCTGAATTAAGTGCAATTGACAGAGAGTAGTAGAGAGAAAAACAAGATTTCCACAATGGAATACTGCAACTCTTTATCTCAGATACCTCCTTTTCATTTCAGAGACTATATAGTCCTCAAAGTCATTTGATAAAACTGGATTTATGGTGGAGTTGGTTGAAAAGCATTTCCTAAGCCCCTCCCTCTAACTGTATTAAAAGACATCAGTAAATGCAGTGCTTCCCAACAGATGGCTCATGAGCAACAGGAAAGTACAGAGTTTGAGAGGTCATGAATCCCAAGTTAATGCTGGGCTGTCTGGTACTGGTGTAAATTATTGGTCACCTTTGTGGAGTTCAGTGAAATAGAACCTTCCAGAGAGGTCCTGACATCATGTCTAGAAGCAAAATTCTAGAGCAAAACCAAGAATTTTGGTGCCCAGACACTGAGCTTCTCTGAACCAATTGAGGCATACCCTCTTCTATCTCCCACCATTACTTTAAAATTTTATGATTACCTGGTGACAGCCTCCTATTCTGTACCATTATTTGTTGTGTTTTCAGTAGCAGTTATCCCAGGCACTTGATGTTTGAACCTAATATACCTGCTGAGCACAGCATTGCCATGCAGAAATGGTGAAAACATATGTACTTATAAAGAAGTACAGCTTTCTCTTATTTTAGTCACTGCTTTTTGATGAAACTAATGCAAGCCTCTTTTGTAGTAAGGAAATTTTAGAGGTTCAGGATCTGTCTGCATCATTTCTGGACAATGCTATCAAGTCTGATACTAACAGTAAAATGGTGGGTGCACTAACCTGGTAAGAGTACACTTGAGAGTATCATTTGGATTGGACATCAGACACATCATCAGCAATGAAAAAACTCGATAGAAATAAAATAGTTTCATGGGAATAAAGTAGTAATGGTGTAGAGCTGCAGTAGGAAAACCCGGAGAACTACCAAAATGCTAAAGAAGTCCCATAAATTTTGACTTGACATGGAGGCTAAACCACCAGGTTAAATACAATTTAAGTAGCAAGAAAAGAAGTAACATTACTGGTGATTTGTGTGGGGAATGGGGAAGAAAGCTTCTAGAGGGGGACTGAGAAAGAAGAGAACCAAACTGCCTCAGACTCCTTCACCCCGTCCTATGCACGATACAATATGGCAATTGACAATATACAAAGAGCACATAACATAAAGGCAAATACAAACTGATTAAAAAATAAACAAACTTATATATATTTTCCTAAAGCAAAACCATACACTAGAAAATAAAAATGCCACAGCAACAAGGTCAGAGAAAGAAAAAAACAGAACAAGTAATTCACTTTATCAGCAAAAGAAAGATCAAAACCTACGAGAACTGAAAAAAAAATTATGAAAATCAAAAACATTATTTCCTTTAAAAAAAGGTAACCAAAAATACATAAAAATATTTAGAAAGCATACCACATTGATTTCATAACAGTCAACTTACATCAACAAATTGCCCGCATGTTTTTTGGCATGAAAGGAAAAATTTACAAAAGAAAGTTGTGTAAGAATGCTCTTGGACAAGTAGCATTGCCACATTCTTGTAACTTGCTTTTTTTTGCTGTTGTTTCTTAAAAACTTTTTTAGCAAAATGTTTATTATTTCTTTTTAAATATATTTGTTTTACAACAAAGGGCGATACAGGGAGGCAACAACACATACATCCACACCACATAACATGAAAAGAAAAAAATCTTGCACCTTAACAAATTTGAACTTTTTTTTTTTTTCTGCTGTTTTTGGTTGTATTTTTTTTATCTTATGTAAAGTTGTTAGCATATTGCAGTTGAAAAATCCTGTACAATTTGTTGAATTTACTTTTGCTTGTTTGCATATCTACACATACAATGTTTTTTGAAAAGCAAAGTTTGTTGTTTTTTTGCCTTTTTGGTCAATTTGATATATATTTTTTTAAACATTTTCTTTTTTTCTATAATTTTTGTGTGTGTGTGTTTTAAGGAATGGATGACTGCACATAAAATTTTAACAATGCTAAAGAAAGGGGTGGTGAAGGGGAACTTATGGGAAGAAAAAATGCTTAGGGTGGATGGAGTGGGAGTGTAAAAATCTATGAGTGTACTACACAGGAGATGAAGATGATGGGAGTGAATGTGTAAGTCAGTTGCCATGTCCATGTAAGGGCGGTACGGAGTGATCTAGCAGCATTAGAGCTTCTGGCTGTAAGGAAGGGATGGGCAATATACAAAAACAAATGAGCATATTCATGCCCATCAACAAAAAGAAAGAACAAAACTCTAACATTGACAATCTCACAAACCCTAAGCTGCAACTTCTTCAACATGCAAGTTACAAAAAAATTAATAATTATAGTATTAATATTTACATTTTCATTAAAGATTCTCAAATTATAAAAACAGTTAAGACTTTTCCCTACTAAAAATAGCAGTAAAAATACACAAACTAATAATAATAATAATAGTAATAATAATNAGTGAATGTGTAAGTCAGTTGCCATGTCCATGTAAGGGCGGTACGGAGTGATCTAGCAGCATTAGAGCTTCTGGCTGTAAGGAAGGGATGGGCAATATACAAAAACAAATGAGCATATTCATGCCCATCAACAAAAAGAAAGAACAAAACTCTAACATTGACAATCTCACAAACCCTAAGCTGCAACTTCTTCAACATGCAAGTTACAAAAAAATTAATAATTATAGTATTAATATTTACATTTTCATTAAAGATTCTCAAATTATAAAAACAGTTAAGACTTTTCCCTACTAAAAATAGCAGTAAAAATACACAAACTAATAATAATAATAATAGTAATAATAAGAATAATAATAATAACCAGAGAGTAAAGCAAAAAAACCAAGGAAACTAGTTTTATGCATTGGAATTAGAACAACTTCATCTGTAGCTACCCACAGCCTTCTTGTTCTGAGAATCATCTTTTCTGAAGTCCATCAAATTGACATCATATTCTCAGTAATTTGAGGCAATCATTTCTTGAGTACATCAAATGTACTGTTTCAAATGTAAAGACTGTGTTTGCACACCCCATCCCCACTGTCAAATTAGACTGCTTTTATATTCAGAGTCCCTGGAGAATCACAAAAATACAGCTGTAGGATTCTGCCAGTGAAGTAGTTCCTTATTTAAAGACAGAAATAGAGGGAAAAAATTGCAGAAAACAATTCATAACTCTTTTGTTTTGTTTGTTTTTTTTCATTATTAGATTGGAACAAACCAAATCTAAGATAGAAATTCAACCATTGAAAAGAAATACATCAAAATAGAACTATGTAGAGATATACTAAAAAAAAAAGCAAAAAATGAAATAGAGAGTTCTCTTTGTTCCCAGGAAGAAGGGAGATAAGAACAATAGCTGGATTTTGAAATTTTATTTTTAAAGAAAAAATTATTCCACACACTTTCAAAGATGGACAAACCAGATGCACACATTGAAAGGAACAGACAAAGCAGTCTAGGGACACTTTCATAATTTGAATTTTTTTAAAAATAATTGGATTCTCTTTCCTTCCATCCCCCTCCCATTCAAATATGTTTTCAATTGTCGGCCAAAAACCCCACCACCCTTGAGTGTTGCTTTTTTTTTTAATACATCTTTTTTTTATCACTTATTTTTAAAATAAACATGGAGAGGAAAAAAAAAAAAAGAGACGTGCAGTCTGGATGTACGTCATAAATAGACATAGAAAAAGATAGAAGAAATTGGCTGAGATCGACAAATGGGTTATATAATAGCTTAATTTTACTGTAGGATGTTAATAATAATGCATGCTTAAAGTAAGTTGCATTTAGGGAAAGTAGAAAAACAGAAGAGCAAGCAAGGATTTGGGGGGCGGGCAGGCAGAAGGGAAGGCACGGACAAGGGGTGCACCATCCATGCCTCTCCAGAAAGGGCAAAGCACATTCCAGCAGGATCTCTGCATTTCTTGGGGAGGTCAGAAGGGGAAAAGGGTGAGGAGAAATTATAAGCTATGCTAGGATAGACTTTTCACCCTGACTAAAACCTATCTGAATCCACTCAAAACACCAAACTCCATCCCTTGTTGTGACTCTAACTCTCCAAGGCACACCTGAAATCAGTGACATATTTTTCTGCCTAGTGGCAGAAAATGCTGCCACTGCTAGCATTAAGACATTCTCCTATGCTACAAAAGTATTAAAAGTTCAAGGAGCTCTTACTAATTGGTTCTTTCCTAAAACAGTATTCCAGATACTTTATGTCCTAGAGGGGTCCTCAGCTTCCTCTGGATTCCTTAAAGACACATATGATGTCTGAATTTTTCTTGTATAAAGACCATCCCCTAGATATCAGAGTCCTTCCAAGAAGGAACTCAGGATCCCAGGCAGACAAACTGTTTTGTTTGGTGTTTTAAAAGACAACAAAATTACATATAAATCTCTGGACCCTGCTTAAGAGAAAATTCTCCAGCAGGTGGGAAAATCTGGCTGTAAGCATTGCATACACCTTAGCAAGCCATCATAAGGTCATGCTACCACCAATCAGTTGAAGTGGGAGCTATCTTGAGATTGAATTTCTGGGAATAATGGGGATATCCTCCCTGTAGATGTGGCCTGGGGTACTTCCGTGTAGGTATGATAACAAACAGGTAGGATGTTTGGGTACTTATTAGCATGAGGAGCAATAGCACCTCTAAAGCCACTGACAGATCAGTGTTAGTTCTGGGGAATATTAAATAAGTATAAACCCCACAAAAATTAAATAGACTGGGTTGGTTTTAGAAGTATTGCTGAAAAGTGTCCAGTTCTGAGAGGAGTTATATAAGAGCTCTACTTCAGAAGTGATGAGGTTGCACTGACTAACAGCACAGTGCAGCTGTAGCTGGAATGTACCATGCCTATGCTGGGAGGCTACACTGGACCTGTCTCCTACATCCCTTTGGTAAACATGTTAGGAAGGGAAGAGGTCAAACCACACAAGAGGAAACCTGGTCAGGGTAATCCCAGGGACAAAACATGCAGGTTACAGGAAGCAAAATGTTGGTCTACATAGGAAAATTTGGGGATTCATTTGTGGATCGGAAAAAATTGGTTAGGAATATGAAAAAAAAAAAAAAAATTACAGAAGCAAGGCCTTTTCAGACCTCAGTGGAGATTTTTTGTTTGGCAAGGTTACAAGGCTAGTGTCCCTGGACATTACTCCCCACCAGGATTCTGAGCCTCTGGTTTAATTGTACTTAGGGAGTTTCACAAAGAGGCATTTAAGCTTTGAATTTTAATCAGTATTTGTCATGACTTGCAGCTGGATTTTCAGAGCAGTGAAATATCCCCCTTCAGCACATTAGAATTGAGTGCCTTCTCTTTGATACAAAACAGACTGTAAGGCATGAGTCTGGCTGCCAACTGTGCAGTCTATGTCAGGCCTCTCCAGAAAATACTTATGCCCTATTTGATGATAAACTTCTAACTCAGTGCATGAGGGTCTGGAAAAGCCTTTTACTGCCTGAAAGATCAAAAGAGAGAACCACAACTGGAGCCAGAGACACTTAGAGAGATGACAAGATTTTGTAAAGGAAATCTTGATGTTAACCTTACAAGAGGATTTGAAAGGTGCTAAGCAATTTTTTATTTGGTCAATACAGTGGTGCTTGAATAGAAGTAGAGTTCTTCAGAAAATCTGGGTCCAGCAATTTCTGTTAAGGCTGGCAAAACTTTCTTCAGTATTTAAAAAAAAATTCTGGCTGTTAATAGTCAAAACTAGATGTCCTAATTTGAAAATTGGATCCTAAATGCTTCCACATGAAGTTACAACATGCTATTTTATTACTGAACACTTAGCAAATTATTCCTCAGAAAAACAAAGACTAAAAAGCATAACTAGTGCAGCTTTTTTTTTTTTTAATTTTCAAAAACTTAAAGAAGATCAAAGGACTGGGAGTATAAACATCTGTATTATCAAAGCTTACAAATTTCTTGCTTGAAGGATTGAGCTGATAGCCAGTGTTTTCAAATAAAAAAAAATCCACATATCAACAGGGAAACAATAATACAAAAAGCCCCTTGTTCAGTGACTTCAATGATAAAGTTTTATTATACTATTTTTTGTTTTCAAGTTGCATTTTAAAGGAAAATGAGAAAAGTGAAGGTAATGCACAATTCTCTCTCTCTCTCTCTGTATGTGTATGTGTTAAAAAGCAATATGAAAGATGGATGGTAAATTAGGATCTAGGGCTGCACGACTGCACCCAGGTTCATGCTAACCTCTGGAACTTCCATGTCTGTTACCACTCTAGTCACAGAATCACAGAATCAATCTGCAGAGTTGTACTAAGATTATCAAAGACCAACACATGGCTCTGCACAGCACTGTCCCCAAGATGAGTCCCACCACGCACCTGGGAGTATTGCATAAACACTTGAATTTTGTCAGGCTTGGTGCTGTGACCACTTCCCTGGGGAGCCCTTTCCAGTGTCCAGCCACCCTCTGGGTGAAGAACCTTCTTCTAATATCCAATCTAAACCTCCCCTTACACAAATTCATGTCCTTATTCTCCATTAAAGCTGACAGTTTCTCCCTTCCCTAGCGCACTGAATCCCACATTATTTGGGTTCTCTCCTCTGCACCAGAGCACAACTCTGGTTCTTCCTGCTTGTACTAGCTCCCAAAACAACCTGTTCATTCTTGCATGCTCTTAAACTTTCATGGTGTTTTTCAGACATCCAGCCAAACGAATGCTTAGCATACCACAAGTAACAAATAGCTTATAGATTAATAGGATTAAATACTAAGTTTCAAAGCAAAACCTCTTTCCTACACCCAACTCAGAACAAAAATCTGTTCCTGTTATTCCCATCAGCTATCTGCACTAATTTAAATTGCAAGACAAGTGTATTGAATTAGCTGGTCCACTACAAAACACAGAGATAGGAAGAGCCTAAGAATATAAATTAGTTATGTCACTTCCCTTGGACCAGCTGTTTGTACTGGTAAAAAGCTATCTCATTCTAAGCCCATGGGCACATCTGGAACTCAGAAATAAAAAAAGCAATCCATAGTAAGAATATCTATATGAGAATGATTGGCAAAGTCCCACAAACTGTTCTGTTTGGGTTTGTGTGTAAGAGTTAATTAGTGGGGCTTCTTTATAGCAATGAGCTAAAAAACTATCATCAGAAATGAAAGCACATTTATAGCTCTGAGAGCTAAGGAAATCATAGAGCTAAACTGCCACAGCAGTAAAGAATTTTTCAGGTGTTTGCCATAAGCTTATTATCTTTTCACAGTCCTTCAAATCAAAGAATATTTGATGCTTCCAGTGCTAAGCAGCCCAACCAATATCACTGGCCTGAAAGCATTCTTCCCAAGCATCGCTAAACTGCCTCTTTCTCCAGGGAGCACGATCTGCTGTGGTGTTTTTTGAAAGACTGAACATTGATATTTGTAGTCAGCCCAGCTAAGAATTTTTTTTTTTTAATGTAAACTCAAACTTATTTAATCCTAGAAGTCAGTTAAATGGAAAGAAGTGTTTCTGAAGGGATTTTGCAACCAAAGCCCAGATTCTCGTACTGAAAAACTCAGCAGCAGAGTGCCATCCAATAATTTGAGTGGGAGAAGGAATAGTTTACTGTCTTTGATATAAAAACATGCAGCAAAAGCTTTCTGCATATTTATGGAATACTAAAATTTATATAATTTTCTGCTAATCCACAAATATACAGCAGCAAGGCTATATTAGTATCTCCTCCTTTCTTCAGTATACAGCTATGAAGCAGACAGGTAAAAATACATGTCATCAGGTTGTCCTGATGCTAGTAAATACTTCATGACTTCTGCATATCTTCTCAGTAGTAGCATCCTAAGAAGTTGGACAGGTTGGGTCTAATGGGCTGAAATAAAACTGTATGAGGTTCAATAAGGCCAAGTGCTGGGTTCAGCACTTGGGTCACAACAACCCCAGGCAGTGCTACAGGATGGAAAGTGGCTGGAAAGCTCCTGGCAGAAAAGGACCTGAGGGGTGCTGGTCAACAGCTGCTGAACATGAGCCAGTGTGTGCCCAGGTGGACAGGAAGGCAATTGGCATCCTAGGCTGTGTCAGAAATAGTGTGGCCAGCAGGACCAGGGCAGTGGTGATGGTGAGGCCACACCTTCAGTTCTGTGCTCAATTTTGGGCCCCTTACTGCAAGAAGGACACTGAGGTGCTGGGACATGTCCTGAGAACAGCAACAAAGCTGCTGAACAGTCTGGAAAGTCCTACAAGAAGTGGCTGAGACAGCTGAGATTTTAAAGTCTGGAGAAAAGAAGGCTGAGGTGAGAGCTTATAGCTCTCTACAACTACCAGAAATGAGGTTGTGTACTTCAGCAGAAGGCAGGACCCTTTTTCAGAGCAATATTTTTAATCACTTGCATACTAGGCTACATTTGCCATTTTTGTTGAAAGTTCCTACAAAGTAATTGAATTAATCCCTAAAACAGCATAAGCACATTACATTTTCAAAGTCTGCAGCTAATCCATCTGCAAGTAACTCAGTGGATGGAACTTCCTTCCCTGCTTTGTGAGAGAAGAATCCAAACATAGTAGAATCACTGGTAAAAGGTTTCTCTTGCAATGAACTTAAACTTATTTTCTGAAGGAAAAGTAGTGATTCTAGCTCTGCCCTCAACAGCCCCTCTTCTTTAGTATTTCCTATTCCCATTATGGACACAAATCAGTGCTGGGAACCTGCGTTTGCAGCTTGTGTCCAGAGATAGATATTGTGCTTCTTCTCTTGGAGCTATAAACGAAATAAAGCAAAGAAAAACCACACAAAGAAAAGTGTTGTCCACTTCTTCGATGGTTAAATAATCCAGGAACATCCCAGGCATCACTTATGTCTCTGGAAGACATTCATGATCTAAAGCATTCCACTTTAGAAGTCTCCACTGATGCAGCTACACCTTGTTCTCAAGGATACATGGGAATCAGTACAACCATAGACCTGTAACAGTGTACACACAGCACCAAGGAAAGTGTTGGACAAGCTCTAGAAAAGAACAGGGGTGTTAACGTGTAAGCTGGACTATGCAAACATGGTGATGAATTCCAACTAAAAACAATACACAATTTCCTTGGTAATTATATCCAGCTAAATAGTGCAATTACCGAGAAGAAATAATTAACCATGTCTTTTCAGCACTGTGAACATCAGTTCTTTGTAAAATGTAGAGGGAAGAGAATTTACAGTGTGGTGGTTGGGAAGAGGCTTATTCCAGTAGGCTTTGAACAAGATTAATTTACCTGTGCCTTCACACCCAAAATTATTTGTTTTATTAATCACAGGGCATGATAGATATTCTTATAGGGCATGCTTTATTCTACTAAGTTTGAGGAATTTGAAGTTCCCTCCCAGAGTAATTGGGGTGTAAGAGTTAAGAATTGAAATGACCTATTCAAGCACATGTTAAAAAACTGCACTAAATCGGGGATTAATAAGCTCATCTTCCAAATGACAGTACAGCCCTGCTGATAATGATATTTTCCTCATGTTCCCAGAAGCCTTTGGAAGTCCAGAACTGAGTCCTAGGACTATGGGACTTCAGTCTCCTCTTCAAACAAAAACAAGGCAAAATAGTCCTCAGAATTAATAAAGGACTGCCCCACAGCCATCCTAAAAGGCAAGGGCAAGTTCTCCTTCAGTAAAATGAGCTGATGTTGCATACACTAAGGCTTTAATCCCCAGTAACCTGTAAAGGAAAAATGCTACATAAGAGACTGTTACTCATGAGAAGTTCACTACCAAGTAGACTGCTGACAGGTTCTACAAAATTACCACTGGGAAGTGACAGAAAACCCTAGGTAGAAACCCTGATAATCTGTAAACATAAATAAATAGAGCCCCAGTTCTTCCTCCAGAAAGGAAAAATGGGAGTGCCAAGCTTTTGAGCATTATGTTAGGTGTTGTTCTCTCACACCACTTCAGACAATGTGAGATGCTCTTTCCTTTTGATTTCAATAATGTTTAAAAGCACTAGAATCCCCTGGAGACCTCAAGCAGAGGTGTTTAGAGACGGAATGGCAAATGCCTATTAATCCATGCTTTGACGTCAGTTCTCCTACTAGGCAGCACTTGTAACTGCATCAGACACACAAGAGAGCTCACTAACATATGAGCTATCCAGCTCTGAAGCACTGCAGGGGGAATCCTTTGTATAGGAGCTTTCCACATGTGAGCTAGTTCTGTCTATCATTTAGAAAAGACAAGAGGGGACGGTGCTGTGATTCAGGCATTTGGGAATGGATTTTTGGCAGGACTTCTTGTTTGTTTGTTTTTGCAGGGAAGTTACTGGACTTGAAGTGCAGGAGCATAAAGAGAGGGTGCTGTTTTTGCAAATTTTCTTTTGAAAATTCAGGATTACAGCAGTGGAAGGCTGCTGCAGGCAAGTTTGAATCCTCTTTTTCAACATCATGAATGACTGGAATAAATTCTACTGTGATTCAGAAGCCAACACTTTAAGCTGTTTATCAGAGGTTGCATTACAGCAAGAAAGTGGCTGGGAAGGGTATTTGCTCTGTTTTCATAAAAGATTGGATTAGAAGAGAAACAGATCTCATTCCAAAAGTTAACTTACTTTAGTATTGATGATATTAGTATCTGGGGCCCCCAACATAAGAAGGATGTTTTGAAGCAAGTCCAGAGGATGGTCATGGAGCTGAGGTCTGGAGCTTGTTTCCTCTGAAGACGTGCTGAAAGAGCTGGGGCTGTTCAGCCTAGAGAAGAGAAGGCTCCAGGGACACCTTACAGCCCCTTTTTTCAGTACCTAAAGGGGCCCACAAGAAAGCTGGAGGGGGTCTTTTTATAAAGGTGTGTAGTGATAGGACAACAGCTTCAAAATGAAACAAGGTTTATTTAAATTAGATATTAGGAAGAAGTTCATTATTGTGATGGTGGTCAGGCACTGGATCAGGTTTCTCAGAGAAGCCCCATCCCTGGAAATGTTCAAGGCCAAGCTGGATGGGGCCCTGACATACCTGGTTTAGTGGAGGGCATGGCTGGCCATGGTGAAGAGGCTGGAACTAGATATTTGAGGTCCCTCCCAACCCAAACAATTCTGTGATTCTATATTATGATAATTGTATCTATTTCAGAATTACAAGTAAAGCCAATATGTCTATGAATAAAGCTGAGGAGATGGACACCAGAATTCTTCATGTCCATACAGACTTTTTAAACAAGAATTCAGGATGACTGCTTTTTGCTAATGATTAATTCTGCTTACACCATTTGTAAGCTGGGAGGCCTTGGCATTCTTTCTCCCTAATCTTCACACCATGATAAGATAATGTATATCCCACTATCCCAAAAGTTAGGTTTCTTTGTTAGAGTAGTTGAAGCACTACCTTTCAAAATGGATGGAGAAAGGGGATGGGGGGTGTGTGGGGGTATGGTGTGTAATTATTTTTTAAACCAACACTTAACATTCATAGACCAGGGCAGGTCAGATTGCTGTGGAGTCACTATTTAAAGGGATATATAGTCATATATTTGAATATGTTTTCCATATTATTCCTTACTGTATTACCTGAAGTATTTACATTTAAATTTCAGGGTCATTGTTAGAAAATCAACTGAAAAATGACTGCATAGCTATTAACCATCATGTCTGAGCTTCATGGTTTAGTAATTCTCAGGAGCATAAAAATCATGAATACCTGTGAAATGAAAGTTAACTGCAGATCAAGTCTAATAGGATGGAAAGTTAATTAAAAGAAGCTAAAAAAATCTTATCATATTAGGCTTTCCTCCACTATGAAGTAAGACATTGTATGGTTAGATTTTAATAGAAAAGTCTATTACTTTCTCATAGACTCTAATTTCCTTTATCTGTATGAGCCACAAAATTTTCTCATGCAGAATTATTTTTCTGATGAATCCATTATTTCTATTCATATTCTTAGTCTAATTGATGGTCTTAAGCACAATCAAAAAAGAGACAGAGCTGGAAACATTATGTTAATAGAACAAACACTTTATTTGAGCAATTCTGCTATTGGCAAACTTGCAGTTTGAACTTTGTGAATGAAACAAAAAGGTGCTCAAATTTTAACCTTATTGTCCTGTGATTTACTGCCTCATTAGGGTATATACAAACAGCACTGTTTTGAAGTTAGAAGAAATGTTTCACCTTCAAAAGGCTCATTATAGACACTTGAGCCTGTTGCCTGCCTTCTGCAAAGGACATTAAATGAGAACACAAACATGGACCAACGTTCCACTGAAGAAGAACTGGCAGATTTGCCTGTTATTTCCAGTGCCTAAACAATTCTTGCTAGTCTTTCATGGTAAATTTAAGTGTTTAATGCAAAGTGGCTTCTTTTCCCAACCTTCCAAGACATTGAATTATTCATCAAAATGGAAGCATGCCAGAAGCCAAATTATAAGTTGCTATTGCTGTCTTACAGCTCCATCACAATTCCTTATTATTTCTTATTTCATTGTCTGGTAATTTAGTCGTGGTAACCTCAGCTGAAAAATACTGAGAAAGGGAAGCAAGTGGCAATTCAAACATACAACTACAAAGAGCAGAATTCAGCACAGGAGCACTAAGCTTTGAGATAAGATGACAGCTATATGTCCTCTGTCTTCATAGGTAGGGAGGCATAACATGGAGTTAACTGGAAAAAACACTTCACTTCTGCTCTTTCCTCAGCTTCACCTTTCTTTTTAAAAAATACATTCCACTTCAAAACTCTACCATGGTGTTTCCTGTTTATTATGTCTCATTGGATGATTTTCCAACCTGATAAATATCAACTTCCAACTCTAAAGATATTCTTCTTTCCAACTTGCTGCCAACCCAAGTTAGGGTTATGAGAGATGAGTTCAGGTCTCCTATCACTACCACTCACCAGGAAAGACTGTAGGTTAAGGTATGTACTTGGCAACCTTGTAGCCACCCTATTGCCTTCCGTGATTTTACAGAAATATGACTGAACTTTAAAATTGAACATGGGTAAATGACTCCAGAGGAAAGTGAGGGACAGTTTGGAGCCCATCCCCTAACCCCAGCACTGTGTGGAACTTACAGGGACCATCAGGATACAAAACCTTAAAAGTCAGTGGACTGGTCTCTGAAACCAAACACACAGATCAGTGAAGAGGAGGAAACACTTTCCGTTTGCTCTTCTATGGCATTCTGGTATAGCTAAGGGTGAAATTATTCCTTTTGCTTAAACAAATATGGCTTTTCATAATGAAAAAACCAAATTTATTTAGAAACATTTCCTCTCCTTTATTAAGGCAATTCTTCTTTTAAACTCAGCAGTAGTTTATCCTCCTTCCACCTCTGCAACTGTTGCATGCCCTAGAAATAATTTTCTCCCTGCATTGCTCCATATTTCTCTCAACTAAAGCTTGTTAGTGAGACACCTAAGGAAGTATCCTTTAAATGTCTCTGATTATGATATTTATGAAGAGCAGACAATAGCATTCATCACTCTTACTAAAGGTCTGAAAAGCTTCTTTTTAATACCTGCAGAACACATTTCAAATCCTAGACAAACAATGCCACTGAAGTAGTAACAGTGCATTTCTGGTCAAACACCTTACCTGGCATATAGGGCTGGGTGCTCTGTTAGATAAGATCAAAAAGATCCATAAAACTATCAAGTGCAGAAATAAAAATGGAAGTAGCAATAGCTTACTTAAAAGACAGAAAAAAACAAAAGGAAAGTTTATCCCTGCTCCCTTCAAGAATATTAATGTGCAGAATACAGATGCACCAGCTGGGCTCAAAAAAGTAAGTGAAACTCAGAAGCTGCCTGATCTCAGAAAATGAGCAGGCATTCCTTATGTATTCAAACACTGTAGAATAAAGCAGAGCATTGTAATGAAATACAGTAAAAAATGTAGATGATACGCACCTTATGAAAACAAGCTGTTGTATTTGACAGCTGAGCTTTGAAATGCTCCAGCTAAAGTCTCTCCTCTCTGTTAAATCATCTGGATTTTTTTTTCCAGACTGTGATTTAAGGTCTAGCTAACTCCATATAGTGATTTTTTCCACATAAAACTGTACAAAAGCCCTAATACTATAAACTGCTAAATGCTTTCTACTTTCATTAATCCCAAGTCACTCAACATCTCATCAGGCTGCCAGTTTTTCCAGCCATGTGGCTAATGTAATTAGCAAATATGCATGCATATGCATATATACAGGAATCTACACAATTTTTTTGCATTTTTTTTTTACTATGAAAGTATTTAATTTGCATCCAAATTCCAAACTGCTATAGGGATCCAAGTGCTGACTCCTTCCTTTCCTAAAAGACAAATCAATAACCTGTTCACAAATGCTGTGGACAAAAGCTTTGGAAGAGAGTTATAAAACAAGTGAGGAATGCAGCAGAAAAGTTCTGCTTTTGGTAATTTAAGCCTATTACCAAATGTAGTCTCCCAGGAACTCCTTGTACATACAACTGGGTTTTTTTTTTCTATATATGCTATGAATTACTCAATTCACGCTTTCTGATCTAATGTTCGGTTCTGGCAAACAATTCTACTTTTGAAACTTAAGAGCATGATTTGCTACTCACCTGCAGCAGTTTTACCCTGATAATGCTTATATGCATTATTGCTAACTTACATTAGCAGTAAATGAGAGGTACAGCATGTGCATCATTCCTTACAGTGGAATCAGAGAAACCTAAAATCTGACATGCAGTCTGTCTCCTGGGGACAGGATATTACCAGCACAGTTTTCATATCTAAGACATTTGCTGCAACTGTCTGAAATTTGTAATAATATTACGTTACTGAACAATACTTATGGGTTTCCATATATATTTACTATACTTAACCCATATATATATTTTTTTTTCCTTTTTCTTTGCTTTCTATTTCCAGCACCTTTCCCAGTGCTCCAGTCAGAGACGTAAAGCTCAAATTTATTGGCTTTTATAAAAGGAAACTGCATTTGCCATCCCTTAATCCTTTCTTGCACAGCATTGCCTTCCTCTGCACCAGTTCCCTATGCTTATTAAGCTTCCTAGCTGCATTCAGCACTCAGGAGCTGTATAAGCAGAGGAGTCACTGTAATGGAGCAGAGAGATAACAGTGCCTCTCTACTTGGCTTTGTCAGCACTACCCCTGAAATTATGTGTACAGTTGTGTGCATTTCATTACCAGAACAGAACAGCACAAGACAATGCAAAAGAAAAAGCCGATAAAGAACTGCTGTTCAACAAGGAACAACAATCATTGCTCTAAGTTGATGTCTAAAATCTTTGCCTTCACTGTAGATAGTTTCATCATCTTGGTTTGTACTTGCTGAAATCTCCCTTGAATTAGAAAATTGATGTAATATGACACACACACAGCAAAAGCTGTCATTGCTCTAACATGGCTAGATCCCCAGAAAAATGACCTCCTGGTGTATGTATCTGTCTGAAGACTTGAGAAATCTGAAGGATCAAAAAATACAACTTTTGTTTAAAAGTAGAGGAGAGATTAACTAAGGTTGGAAACTGAAAGAAGAATTAAGACTCCAAGGTCTGATTTCAAGTTCTGCCATTCAGATAAAGCTTAAGGGCTCGGTCTACCAAAGGATTAACTATCTCTTGTCAGTGTATAAATCTAAAATTTAGATCTAGAAGCAAATGCTCAACTACTCTAATATCCACAAAGCTCCCCTTAGCTGCTAGACAAATTATGGCAAAACAGCTATGAAATGTTGTTGGGGCTACTGGACACTCACATATGCAGCCATCCCCAGGATATAACTACTAAAATTTATTTTAAAATAAACATCTTGAATTTGTAGCTGGCATCAGAGGTTAAACACCAATAAAATACAATAAACAATATTGCTTGTATAGGGATTTTAAGGCAAAAGCCATAGGTATCAATAGCAATTGATATTCTGAAGATCATCAAAAAGCTGGGCCTTCACAAAATGTCTGCTACTACAGTAGTCCAAATGAATTTGACTTGACTTGCTGCTTAGACTCCTAATTAATTAGCTTTAAGGAAATGTAAGCAAATTTGGTTGGGAAAAAGAAACAAAACTGTTCCAGTTTGTCAGGATAGTTTAAACATTTCATGTGAATTCAGTGTTCTTACATGAGGCATGCCAAGCCCGGCAGGTCTTAAGAGTTTCTTAAACTATCTGAATTGGCAGCTTGTGTTTGGACACATGCCACCTACCAGACAGGCCAACAGAAAACTTGCAGCTTGTCATCAGGAAGGAAAGGTCGTCTCAGAGGCAAAGGAAAAAGTCACCAGGAGAAAAAAAAAATTACTGGTTCAATAGTAAATGACGTATAGATGATTGGGATTAATTTTTCCTATATGATCATGTCTTTGTGTTTGCTGTAGACAGCACTACCAGAACTTCAGCAGAGAACTGTGTAAATCATTTTCAGAGGAGGCAAGATAGGGAAAAAACTGCTGTACCAGGATTCCCCACTCTTCTTGCATGGAGGAAGAATTACTAACAGAGTGAGTTAGACACACAAATGGCTGCTTTCATCTTTCAACAATCCTGTTATTAGAATAGAGGTGCTGCAGGCACAACATCTGCAGTTTGTTTTGCCATCTGTTTCTAAAAATATCATCTCAGTGAAAGAGACTTTTTTTCTGTCTCTCAAAATCATTTTTGTTTGCTTTTTCTTTCCAAGGGAAAAGTGATGGATTTGGAAAACAGCATATGTGGGAAAGATCATTCAGCTTCAGGGTGGACTTTACCATTGCTATTCAAAATACAATGAAAAGCTGTGAACAAAACAACTGAAAATTTTGAAATATACTGGCTCAGCTCCTTTGATAAATGTAATCAAGAGGCTTAGTCTTCTAACGTAATTCCTGCAGACCAAGTGACAGATGTTTCCTATGCAGGAAAGTATGGCTTAATGTTCTGGGGAGCCTAATGGGGGAGAAAAGAAATTGAAAAACTGAAAAGAACTACAAGAAGCTCCAAAGTTATTTACAGGTGACGTTTAGTGGTCATATTTTCAGAAATCAAAACAGGAGACAAATGAAGTGGGGGGAGAAAAGAAGTTCCCATAAAATACTTCAAAAGTTTAAGCTTACTTTGTTTCATCATTAGAGATTTTGTTAGAATGCAATTTCCACTTTTTTAAAAACACCAATTTCAAAATTTTAAAGAAATAATCAAACCCAGCATTTTAGGGGTCAAGGACCCTTTTCTTGTTTTGGATATGACACAGTCAGCTCAGAAGAGACTAGATGGAGTCCCTACAGTATTCTGACAGCACCAAATCTTCATTTTTTACTAAAAAACCCCTAAGGCGTGACTATATTCAACTACTTTTCAGTCTCTGAATCCCTTTGGGGCTTATTTGGCATGCTTAAGCATGTGAAGTAAAGGGTGTGAGAGACTGAAATATTAACATTTAATGACCCAAACAACTGGCCATTTGCAAAAGCTGCAGGTGCTGTGCTGAGGCCAGGTTTGCCCTCCCACACCGGAGGGGCAGAGGAGATTTTTGGGTGTGTGGTGGCAAAGCCTCTGATCTGTGTAAGGACAGCCCCAGTGCCAAGGAGAGGCCTTCCACCAGTGGGCTGCATATTGATCCACAATGTTCCAGGGAATGCCACCCATCAACCACGGGAATAAGGGCAGATCGGGTAGTTTGGCCAGTTTGCTGAACAAAAGAGCACTTTATTTTATTTCTGATACATACATACTCCCACTTCACTGACTTTCTCTCCAGCTGTCAAACCTTTTTAATCCTCTCCACAGGTCTCTGAGAGTCCCCAGAAGCCTGGCAGAGGCAAATGATTCAGAACCTCACCAAAGACACCTCCCTGCTGTGAGTTCAGATGCGTGACAGGGATCCTCTGTTTCACACTGCTCCCGGATCTCAAACCTGAGTCACACTTGCCCTCACTCACAAAACACCTCCCCCAAAATGATGGGATGCACTAGAAGCTTTCTGAGTTATACAAAAAGCCAAAGACCTGAACCAACAGAACATAACAGGCGCATCAGGAAGAGGATAAGGCAAGATTCAATGTATTTGTTCCACGTTTGCTTATAAAGTTCCTAAACAAGTTTGTTCTACTATTTCAGTTCCAGAAAATGCTTCTTTTAGCCAGAACATAAACATGGCATTAACAAATGTATAAATATACATACATGTACAGAGAGAGAGTGAGCGTGTGTGCACGTTTTGCAGTATATTTATCATCCCTGTCTTAGCACTGAAAAAATTAGCATACAGGAGAACCATGGATTCTAGGGGAAATACAGGTCTCCAGGCACTCCACAGTAGATTTGTTACTGAATGAAGAGAGGTCAGAAGAAGAGAATAAAATTTTATTTTGATACATTAGAAAATAACCAGAACTATTTACAGGACTATTTTTGCTCTTTTCATCGGTCAAATACAAAATTTATGAACTCCCCAAGATTTCAGCAGTGAAATCAGTTAGTTGCTAAAACTAGCATCTAGAATCAGTCATACTGGTTTCAGTATTAGAGAAAAATTCTGAATTATGGACATATATTAACAAAAAAAGCTCAAAATTGCTAAAATTGTTTTGCATTTCTGCTCTCCCTCAAAGTCAGAGCAACCTTCCCCCCTTTTTTAATTCCTCTGATTTTTATTCTGACAGTGAGGTGGAGTGAAACCAGTGGAGATAAAATTGGAGCCATTTTCCTGTTGCTCTAAAAGCAGCTAACTTTGAGATTTTGTAACTTTGTTTGTAAAATAGTTGTAGTTGTTCTTGAATGTAAAAAGAGGATCTGATGATCCTTATAACACCACCCCATGGGACCAAAGAACTTTTTAATGAGACTCAGCAGAAGAAGATCCTTGGTGGTGGGTCTTTTGCAAGGTTTTAATAATGTATTTGTTAGTGCAAAGATCAATTGGGTTCTCAAATTAGGAGATATCTGAGATTTCAAATCAAGCCAGTCTAATATCTTTCTTTTTGTTTTGTTTTTTGCTCCTACACTTCATTTCCAAACTGGTATGGCCTTTGTCTTCTACTCCTCACAGAGCATTTAAGCTAAGTAGTATTAAAGAAATACTACACTTGATGTCCCCTAGGAACTGGGATCCCCTGCTTCCTACACTTGGGAAAAAGCACTGATTTCTACAACTTGTAAATAAAAAATTGGAACTGAAACAGAGAGGCAGAATAAAGACAAAGTAATAACCCTTTGATGTAATTACAAGCTTTGGTTTCTCATGATCTACTTGGGTGGAAAATAGAAGAGGTTTTCCTGCTCTACTGAGGTATTATGCTAGGTGTTATAGTTCATGTGAATATCAGTTCCTTTGAACTTCTATTACATAAGGCACCCTTAGGTCTAGGTATGATGACCAAAAGAAATTTGTAAGAAAAACCTTCAGAAGCAAAAACCTATCTCTGTCCCTAGTATCTGTAAATGATTTCTCTCAACATGATTTCTCTCTAACAGACATGATTATCTTTCAGAAATCAGATACTTTCTTCTTGTTTAAAGGTAACTAATCAGTTGCTCTAGACATTTAAGGTTCTAATACACAAACATTTGCTTTTGATGCAAAATCTGTTTCTGAGTCATGTGCTAGCTCTTCTCTTCCAATGAATGTGTCATTGGCTATTTTTATTTTCTTTACCATATATTTTATGAAGCTGAAAATCAAAGCTAACAGGGACAAAAAGCAAGTCGCAGCAGGTTGAAAATATCATATCTTAGTCTTTTAGACATGTGTCAGCTTGATAACATAGGCACAGCACTAGAGGGATTGCCAGAATGTGACAGTGCACATGGCTTTGAGTTTAGAGAACACGCTTTAAAAAAAGACTGGAAGGCAGCAAGGGCAAGGTAGCCAGACTGTGGGGCTGACTCTCATCTTTCCTGATCTTAAATGCAAAACCAGGGAAACTTACACCAGCTAAGTCAGGCTGGAGAAACTGTTATGTTTTCAAAGGAAAATTCTACGAGCATGCAAGTCCAGGTGATGGAAGTGCTGATATTTAAGGTCTGTATATTGCTGTCCACTCATGACATTAATTTATGCAGCCTGGTTCATTCCAATGCATGTGTTCATTCTATAGGGAAAAATGATATTTAATGAAAATAACGTCACACCGATGATCCCTGAGATTAAAATACTTGACTTTTGTGTCCCTCACTTTATGCTCTCTGCATTAGCAGATTAGGAATTGTACCTACTATATAAAAATATGGGATAATATTGCTTCTCACAGCAAGTGAAGATAGCATATAGTACTAAAACCTTAACAATAACAGAGTTTATTTGTACATTTCTGGTAGGTAGCAGTACAGAACCATTTTGGGGTGTTGAACAGCAATTTGCACCTGAATATCAAAGTCCATTAAAACAGTAATTAAATCTCCTTTCTGTTCCTCTTTACCTCATTTAGCTAGAAGTATTTAATTTACCCTGCCTTACAGGTAGGCAAAATGAACAATATATACACACAGTCACAGAAGGAATCAACAGTAGAACTGGGAGTGCCACACCATAGCTCAGGCTTTTTATTTTTGGCTTAAACAACTGAATTCTCAGCTCTTCCCCTTGCTCAGTGACAAATGTCACAAAAGCTGAAGCCAGCAGCCTGCCCTGAGACAGAAAACAAAGATAAGAATGAACTATTTCTAGTGCCAGATATCCATACATAACCTTACTGGGATAAAACAGAGCACAATGGGACCTCTCACAGCATCCCCTGCCCTTGAGCCCCCTGCCCCTGAGGAAGGCTGGTCACAGGCACAGCAGGAGCCACAAAAGGCAAACAGAAGTCACCAGTCATTCAGTAGGACACAGAAGCTTTACCACAGCCTGGAGGTTACTGTCCTGATGCCTGGACACTTGATTGTCACATTACTCCAGTCTGAGGGTTACCCTGAACTTCATAATGCAGGGGGCTAAAACTCCAATTGTTCTGCTCTAATAACCTGCCACTTTTTCTAAAAAATTGGTTTCTTTTGCTGTTTGCATTGTAACAGGACTGTCCTGGTCTCTCTGCCAGAGGGCAGTATTACACAAAACTACAAGCTTGTTGATTACAGTATAATTTTATAAGCAGTTGCTTTACTTAAACAATTGCCAAGAAAAAGCTTTAGATTCAGTAGGAATTACTAGTTATGAAAAACACATGAGATCTAAAATCAAAACCAAGCCAGCTTTAAATATTGATTCATTTTCTGTTGTAATTACACTCAGTAATTTTTCTCAGATTACATAAGAATTAAGAAAACGAAACTAAACGTAAATCATTGGTTCCCACTGGTGAAAGAAAAGTGATCTTTTTATCTCTCTGCAAGTACAGAAAACATATCTTGGGTGGGCTAAATGAAATAACTAAATAATTCCATGTTGGAAACCTGAACATACCCCATCACTTTCCTCTTCTGGTAGCTCTTAGCCTAAAAAGGTATTATATCACAGTCCTGTGAGAAAAGTTCACAGATTTCAAGGTCTTATCTTCAGAACAAGCTAATTCCTACAAAAAAAAGCTGGAATTTTAGCTAAGATAAAGGTATGTGTAAAGGTATCTGCACAAAAACTGCCTTTTCCTCCACTAACTTGAGCTGATCCACCGATGCCAGCTGATGTATCCTAATGCACTGAAGCTTCCTGTGCCATCAATGTGGCTAGCACATCCACAAAGAACTGAATTAAGGTACCAGGAAATGAACCACTGAACAAGCCAAACTGTATTTTCCTAAACAGTATTTCTAGTGTAAGCAGACACTTGAAAACTCAGATTGTCTTCCTCTGCTTCACGCATTATTGCACATTTATGATGCATATGGCAGAAGACACCCCAGATGTGATTCCAGAATTGTGTTCAAGTTATACAAGTAAACATCAGCAAGCCAGTTTTCACCAGCATCAGTAAGAGGCAGAGATCACACAGTGACAGAGAGAAGACACACTACTCTTGGAAATCCTAGGTACATCCTAGACTGCTGTCTGCTCACTACAAACAAACTATGAACTGTGGATTTTAAAAATGCATTCACAAAGATATCCTTTCATCTGCACGTGCACAGTGATATCCCTTTTCCAAGACTGCCTTTTATAAAAAGTCCTATTGTCTGGTGCCTTAAGCACAGATAGCAGGAATTCTCACTCTAACACATCAGCATGTACACACAAATCCCTTAAGAAGCTGTATAAGAAGTCACTTTAGCATTATGCCAGCAAGCCACTTCTAGGAGTGAAATTATAACAGAGTTGGAAAACTATTGAAAACAGAACAGCTGCAAACTTGGTCTTATGAAGCTCTGTGGACATCTTGAAACATCCCTCCTGAAGCCTCGGGGAGACACTCAGGACATGATTCAAAGCTTGGTGCCTCTTTGTGGACCTCCCTTAGGCAGGTGAGGAAGGGAAGAGGGGAAGGGGATGAGGGATGACAGAGCGCCGAGGAGCTAAACACCAGCTTACAAACAGAGAACAGAATCACATAACAACACTGGACCAATGGACTCCAAGACACAGTGACAAGACAGATGGACACAAACAAGACGCAAAATCACTACTGAGAAATAAAAAAAAAACCCAAAGAAATCCCATTAAAAAAAGTAGATCTATTAACTCCGAGGCTGCAAGAAGCAGCCAAGGGTACTGGCATAACTCTTCCAAAAAGAATAAATGATAATAGAAATAAAAATTAAGATCAAAACAATATCCCCCCTCAAATCATACACTACAGACTTGCTCGGTTAGCCTGAATGCGTAGCTCTGATGGAACATACGATGGTGTCATCACAGCCCATGCACTGGTTCATGAAGGCCATGGTTAGTTACATCAGCTAAACTACAGCATGCCAGAAAAATGATCTTGCACTGACCCAGAAATAAAAGATACAACAGACACTCTGCATTGCAATAAAATTCTTTTTATGCCATCTGCAGTTTCTAGGGCTCTTTACATTGGAAGAGTTTTTCCTGGGAATATGCAGGGTAAAGGGGAGGGTTTTTTTCCTTCTGGGTGTTTTTTTCATCTGAACTCAATTGAAAAAAAAAAAAAAAAGGAAAAGGGAAAAAACAGGATAGAGACTTTGCAGAAGTTTAAAAAAGTAGGAAAATAAAAATAAAGGAGGGGTAATACTCTTCATTCTTTTACACACAACTTTCTTGGGACGTTCAAAAATGTGAATTTCTTGAGGATGGCAAGAAAAGATTTTGTTGCCTTTATTGGTTTGCAGATCTATATCTCATTCTTGAGATGATGAAACCATTATTTTGTTGGAAGAAGTCCAAAAATATAAATTGAGAAGTACAGCGATGATTTTAAAAATTAAAAAATAGCAATATGGCACGATTACGAGCCAAAAAAAAAAAAAA
>VZRH01004960.1:530482-655067 GCA_013397555.1 Urocynchramus pylzowi | reverse complement strand
AAATGACAATAATAAAAAAAAAAAAAAAAAAAAAAAAAAAAAAGGGAAAGAAATATAAAAGAAACTAAAATATCAATCACCAAAAATTCATGCGGCACAAGATGAGGTGAAACGACAGAAAATGTTCTTCAAATATATACAATGTATATATCTATCTATATATACACAGAGTATGTGTGTATATATTGATCGATATACCTGTATAATTTTTTTGTTCACCCTGCCCCACCCTACCCCAAGGCTAATTGGTAGATGAAATTATCAATTAAAATTAAAGAAATAAATAAAAGGAAGAAGGAAAAAAAAAATCTAACGAAAAAGTAATTAACGTGCTTTGTTCACTAAGAAATAACAATATCATGCATCTGTCCACACCAGCGGATGCCAGGGTTAGATGAAGGCATGAATTTCTGTGTAAACATGTGATTGGATGATAGGGGCTACTGCTGATATTGGTCATTTATTACTTTAGCATATAGATATATATATGCACACTGTATATATAGTGCATATATAGATAAAATATCCTCACGGGTGGGGCCTTTGGACCTTACACAGATAGAAAGACCAATATGCTGAAAACCAATTTCAGTATTCCTAATGTAAAAAAAAAAAATAAAACAAAAACAAACACAAAACTAAAAAGAAAACAAAACTTCCTGTAAGTCATCTGCATGATTGTAAAACTTGCTGATTTGATTTTGTTTTGGCTGTAAGATTGTAGCTAGGAAATTCCATCAAACAAATGATGCTATTAGACCCTGGGAAGTGTTGTGGATGAACCCCTGTCCTTTGGGTCCATATGGTATTCAGCTTATGAGATGGGAAGTCTATTTCTCTGAGTACTCAGAGGCACACAACTTTAAAGGCCATTTCTTACTCACAACATGAGAAATGGGGAAGCTTTCCTGCTTGTCAGAGGGAAAGACTGGGGGTAACTGAGCACTGGATTGTGAGGGGTGTACCTGTTAGGGGAACAATGAAAATTCCCTAGGTGCTTTGGGAAGGCTGATGCAGTTATGGAGGACAACAGCCAAATCAACATTTCTTTTGGTTTCTTCAGTGAAGTCTTCACTTTCAACATATTAGCTTTTGTACTGTGCCAGCTGTTTTGGAAGACAGATTATGCTGGTTTTCTGCAAATAAATCTCTGACCCAGGCAGGCTGCAGGTGGATGGCTACAGGCCAGTAAATTATAGATACAGAGGGCATATCTGTTGGATATGTGCCTCCTGTGTGTAAGTGTACAAAACTTCCAATGCAAACAACTGTAGATTTTGGCATATCTACTGCTGTGTCCAGTCCCCCATCAGAAAGGCTTACCAGTCTGATTAGACAATGACAGCCTTAACATATATGAAGCCTTTTGGGAAACACAGAGTAAATTGCCCTGGGGGAAAAAAAAAAAAAATCACTAAAATAGATGGGCTGATAGGAAGGGAAAACTGGCAACTGCACCAGGGAAGAAACACAGGATGTGTCAAGCCAGGGAACAAGGATTAAGCCCTACAGACCATTTCAAGTGGCTGTATTCTGGGCTTCAGGGTAATTGGTGAGTGTTTGGGTCTCACTGTTTTGAGTAGTCCAAGGAGCAGCTTGGGCTATGATCCCAACCAGCTGCCTGGCCACCAGCATCCAGCCTGCCTGGTGCCAGAGCTCCAGTAATGGACATCCTTGACAGGAATGAGGGCAATGGTATGAGGAGACAGCAACAGCTGTCAGGAAAGTGTAATTATCATCCTCAAGGCTTTGAAGTCTCAGAAAGATCAGATTGTAAGGGTGCTCCTCATTTCACTGAAAAGAGATAAATGCTTTCTTTCTTCACAGTGCTTCCTAGTCATTCTTTGTCAGAAAAGATGTTTTCCTTACAAATCTTACATTCTCTGAGAGCAGATGAGTGACCAAAAAACCACCACAGAGCTGTGCTCAAAAGCATAGACTCAGAACCTTGGCTTGAGTTTTGAGGAACTTGAATATTTGAGCCTCAGATCTCCTTGGAGCAGGCCAGAAGACAGTCCTGTACTCATACAGAGAAAAGCATCTGTTTTGGCACAGAAAAAAAGAAGTTTTTTGGCCATGTACTGGGACAAGCAACATCTTTATAGAGATAAAAGAGGATCTTCTCTTGACTGTTAAGTAAATGCTTCTTCAGGGCAGTTGAACAGGTTTTTTGCCCCCTGTATAATTTAGATTAAGCCTTCTGGGAGATCTAGAGATCTAAGGGTATCTAGGCTTGTCTGCAATAAGATGAACAGGGGGCAATTTCTGTCCCTGAACCTGCAAAGATTTCTTTTGTATTACACAAAATACAGGGGGTTTTGGATCCACAGCTGTCATTGCCATCACTTAGAATAACTCCTCATGTATACATATGTGTCTACAGATGGTGTCTGCAAGCTACCTCAGTCAGAACAGGTCCAGTGACAGCTCCTGTATTTCAAATGAAGTCTTTCTACCAAAATTCCAAAAGAAATCACTTTTGGAGGGGGGGCACAAAGTCTTAGCCAGCCTGCTTCATTGAGTGTTTCAAGGCAGCCTGGAGAATCCTGAAGAGAGCAGAGTTAGGGAATCACCTTCTCACTGTCTTTTTTGAAAGAGATGCAAGTGTTCAGATGCAGATCATATGCACACGAGATTCAGGTCTTAGATTCAACCATCAATCAGAGTTAAGTGGCAATAAGACCTTGCCAAATGGTCCTCACATGATATTTAGTCTCAAAGAGGACATGATTTTCAGCCTCTGAGTGAGGCTGAAAAAGGACCAAAACAAAGGCTTCAAAGGGACTCTGTGTAGAGTCCTGCCTCTGGTTCCAAGGAGCAAGACCAAAGTAATATCTTTAGATACTGGGATTTGATTCTGACCCATATGAAATTTGAAAACTTCTGATCTGCAGGGAAATATTCTCTGCTGCCCTTGTCTTGCCTATTGCACAGCAGGTTCATAGTGATGTGTATCATATCTCACAGCTGCAGCAGTGAGTTCAGTAACCTTTACATTACTAGACCATGGCACTGAGGGTGATGGAAGGCCAAATTTGGCAGAAACTCAAGAGCTTTAAAAGCTACACATTATCAGAGCAACAAAAAGAAGACTGTGCTGGGTTAGGTCATTTAATTTTCAGTCTGCTGTAAAAGGGATCAGGCAAGGCAGAAGGCAGCGACCTGTCAACAGAAGAGGATGAAGCAATTTCAAATGAGCCCAATTAAAAAAAAAAACAACAACAATAAGTTTTTTTAAAAAAATCTGAAGCCACACACTAGAAAACACAAGGAAGATAATCTGGATCTTTTCTTTCCACAATGTACATATTTAAATACCAGATCTTGGCATGTGGCCAGAGTTCTGACTTGGCTGGTGAAGTGTAAAGGCAAACATATCTGCTCAGCCAAGCCAGCACTACTGGATTTTGATAAGCTGGCTCAGATTGCTTTAGTGCTCCAGAGCAGAATGGGCTGAGTGAGTGCTTTGACACTGCCTGTATGGCAGACACTGGATGCACTGAGAATACAGACAATAAGATAGACAAAGAAAATGAGAAGCCCCATAAACCTGCTACTTTCCCTTCTTATTATGATGGAATGAGTTAAGTTTATGCAAAAAGGACCTGCATATCCCTCCTCCTTCTGGCAATTCTGCACACCAGCACCTCTGAGAGCAGGAGAATTCAAAAAAATCTGGAAGTGCAGATTTCATCAGCAAAGACCATCTGGGAGACTTATTTTTACATATAATCAAGCTAACTTTTATTCTCAATGTCATAGTAATTCCCTAGAAAAGAATCAGATTTCAGTGGCAAGAGGAGTAGGGTGCAATGAAAGATACTGGTGAAATTTACAAGAATGTCTAGTAGTTTAGGAGAGAACCTTCAGCAGATTTTCAGAGAATCATATTATTTTGCACAGCAGATATTCAAACGTCTGTAGGCACTTATATCTGCCAACTGTAATGCTTAGCAGGATTTTCAAAAGCAAGTAATTTTTACAAATCCAGTTTGTACCTGTTTGTAGCATTAGATTTCTGACTGTGTCAGGAAGAAGGTATTTTTAGTCTGGAAATGTTGCTGTACAGCACTATGAAATTTCAGGTTAAACATGCAGTTTTACCAAATTTCTACTCAAACTTTGATTTTTCCACTGGCGGCACAAGCTGAAAATATTGCTGTTACAATTTCTAGCTGCTGAAATTATTGTGATTTTTTAAACAAAAATTAACAAGAGGAGGAGTCTGATAAAGATATCCTTTTGTCCTTTAATTGAAATACATGGCAATCAGAATATAAATTAAAAAGAAGAAGTCTTCACGTGCTAGTGAAGCTTTAATGAAGTGACTTCATTTATTTGCATATCAGTTGCAATAACTTTGTCCTTGTGTCTATGGTCCAATTAATCTCATGCCTCACTTTCATTACAATCACTGTGCTGGCATTTCATTACTACATTTATTTAAACTCTCAGTACCCCCATTGTTTATACTTCACAATCTAGTAATATTTTGACTGCTGTTCCTCCAGATGGGGAGTAGAAAAATTCATAGAAATCTGTGAAAAAAGAGATGGGAAGTAGGCTGAGCTACCTGTCACCAACAGTCTGTGTCACTGCCTTCAGTGCCATCACAGGGAAGTCAAGAGTATGGGTGGAAGTTCCCAGCTACAATGCAATGCCAACCTCAGGTTACAGCAAAACCAAGTTCTACTAAAAATGCAGGTACACCATGACAAATTGAAAAGAAATGTGAAAGCACTAGCCTTGGGTGAATTTTTATGTTATTATTGTATTACTCAAATGGCTTCAGGAAATTAGAAACAGAACATTTATAATACTTTCTTGGTATTTTTTTTAAGGAAAAAAAAATCCAACATCCCAAATAAAACAAAGCAAAAACAAACAAAACAAAGCCAAATGAAAGAACCCCCTCAAACTATTTATATGTTTCACTTTTAAAGACAAAAATTCTAACCAAAATTCCTGTTTTTCTTTTAAATGTACACAGAAATTCGATGATGTCTGTTCTCTATTATAGAAATGCTTAACTCATGGCAAGCCTCAAAAAAGAAGACTTGAAAAAGCCTGTAAGAAATAAAGTAGACTGCAGTTGCCTGCTGGATACCACATAATATATCTCACCAGAAAGAAAAGCCATCAATTTATCAAAATGTATCTGAAAGGGAGAAGTTGAGTCAGTTCCACATGGCCAGTCCTCCTGACTCTTTAATGGATACATTTTGAAGCATCACTGCAGATAACAAGGCAAGAATTACTACTAATTTTGTTATGTTGAAACTATGTTTTGGTGCTCCCCAATTTCTTTGGGGTCACAGGAAACAAAATTAGTATAAACACATTACCATGTTAACTGTACTCAAAATCCCATGGACAAATGTATCCCTTAACATCCATCTTCAGAGTAATTAAGAAAGATTAAACATCGCTAAAAACTTATTTTTATTTCACTTTTCTCTTCTGTTTTCAAATGTTCACCCTCTCCACTTCATAAATCTTCATTATTTGCCACACTGCATATTGGTTTTTTTCCCCCACTGTATTAGTAAAGTAACATCTAGAAATATGTTAACTATTAGCTGGAATCTCTTTCAGAAAGTTTGCCTTTCCATGCGAACAACTTTATATAAAGTGACTACATATCAGTGTTTTGCTGTTGCCAAGTCCATGGGATCTGATGCTTGGCTGTATAGTTTCTTATTTTATATACAGTGTATATATACATGAGTGCATATATATACACATATACACACACATATATACATATATCATTATATATGTATACATTCACACACATATAAAATATATGTATGCATTGTTTTTTGCAAATGAAATCAGAAAGCAAGCAAAACACGACTGACCTGACTTACCTGTACTGGGCTCACAGTCAATGAAATCTTCATCATCACTGGAACATTCAGCTGATGAAACGATGTCATCTGTTGTCTGGCACGTGAAGCAAAGCAACAAAAGAAAACAAAAGTAAGATATTTGCAAGTCAAGAAGCTATTACAGAGGCAGCTTAATATCCAAGGGGAAAATAAAGGTTTCACAAATGTAACTTTTAAAATATTTAAGTTGTACCAAGCACTCCATTTATGCCTGTGTAAATGTGCCCTCCATTGAGTTGGAGTCTCCTGTTGGAGTAACAGTGCTTATCCTGTGCTGTTGAATATTTCAGGTGTTGTGCACAGGTGCTGTGCACCTGCTGGGCTCTTTAGGGCAGCAAGTGGATCACACTGGTACTGTTGAACGAAGTACAGTGGGCTGCAAAGCCTGCTTGGCTGGCAAATTGCCCTCCAGCAGCCACTGTAGATGTGCCTGCTGGGAAGAGGCTGGGCTCCTCCATAAATACCAGTATCATGTAGGGCCAGCCAGAAGGCACTTCCTGAGAGACTTGCCATGAGAGGCATGTTCAGACTGAACATGCTTTCTGCAAAGAATAATATACAAGATAGACCCAGATAATACACATCACTCAGCTAGCAGTACTCTTTGCTGTGCCTGATGCACCACTCCAGGCAGACATAATTCCTGCTGTTAATGCACCTCTTGGGCTGGCAATCTGGTGTTGACCCAGACAGTAAATATATGTGCAACTCACATGTTGCATGATGAAGAAGGTATGCCCAACATGTAACCTCACCTCCTTGCTTAGCAAGTGAACAGGGATGGGGATGCAACTAGGTTGACCAGATGTAAAGTCTGATTCTGAAAGGGTTAAACCAAACTGTAACCATTCACAACCATTACAGGTTTCATCACATTCCTTTCATCACATTCCTTTGCATTTCCAGCTGGTGATATTTTTTTCTTCTCTTTTTTTTAGTTTTCATTTTTAAATTTTTTTTCTTTCTGTGTGTGTACTGCTCTAATTAATGAGCAGCATGTACTGCAGCATGTTAGAGAGACGTGTAGTGGTGTCTCTTCCCAGCAGCATCTCCTGCCTGTAATTGCTGCAATTAGTTGAATTAGTAATGCAGACCATTAGGGAGAGCCTGTGGCAGGCTCTGGACACAGGTTGCAACGTTCCTGTGCACAATACAAAATTACCCCAGCTCAGCAGCAGTGGCTCAACCACGGCTTCTGGTGAAAGTGTCTCCCTTAACAGCTCTTCCTTGCAGAGAGCTGCCTATCCTCCTGAGCAGTAGGATCAGTGGCATGACTCCTGAAACACCACAATTGAAATGCTCCTCACCAGGCAGGAAGCACTGCTGAATTCAGGAGCAGGACAGCTGCACTTCAGCACTCTAGGTAAATATTTCTGGAAATCTCACATCTCAGCAAGACTTTCAAATCCTTTTTCCTGATAAAGACTCTCCAGCTTTAAATAATGTCTCCTTCACATTCTTATATCTGCTATGTCTGTCTCCTACATGTTCCTTCTTCCCTTTTACAAAAGAGTTCTGAGGACTCTGCCCTTTCTTCAGCCTCCTGTGCTGCCAGCACTATGAAATACCTCTGACCCCTGCTACAAGTTGCTTACCCTCCCCATCTCTGTTTGTATTTGAGCTAAGGGGAGAAAAAGAGAACAAAGAAGTCAGCCAGAAAGATCAGATTTAACCTAATGATCCTTCAGTCTTGATTTCAGTGGCTTAGACTGAGTCAAGAAAGAAAAACAGCATAGGTCAGTTGCAAGTAAAAATTGTAAAAATAGAGTGTCAGTAAAAAAAACAGTCATGAAGTATTTTATGTGTTACTCAGTCATACCCAGCATGGTCATTTGGCAATGTTTTGTGGAATGCTATCTTGCAGTAGTTTCATGCTTAAATACTTTCATTAAATACATCTACAATCTTGCTTCCATGGGGAGTCAAGATTAAAAGGAACTGAAAGTAATATGTTCCTGCCTTACATGTCAAGGTCATTTTTTTAAGATCTTCTTTCAGTCATAGAAAGTGGAAGAATTCTGTTGAAATCCTGCTGACTTCTCTTAAGACAAGCTGGCTTTAAAATCTTGTCTGCTCAGTAAGGGGACAAGAAAGGAGGAATGCACAAAATAGAAATTTACTTTTCAATTATCCTGGTTCTGTCACATATATTTTAGAAAGTATTATTTATCCCCAGAAACTTTATAACTTATACAGTGATCACATCCTCCAACAGTTAAATGCAGCTGTCCCTGGGTAAAAAGATATTAGTTTTTAATTGCACCAATGTAAAGTAATTTAGCACAATTTAGCAAACAAGGCTATACTGCTAGAAATTTTTAAACAGGGAAATGCAGTTTGTGAAGCTAGAGATTTATACTGTAGTTGTCTAAGGGTAAGGGTGGCACTGTGAATATAGAATAAATTAAGGATAGTACTGTGAATAAAAAATAAACTATCCATCACTACTAGAAGACCTTGCTCAGACAGAGCTAAAACCCTGGCATTTGGTTTTGATTTCCAGGTTAAATTTAGATCATGTGGATTTTGGTCTTAGTTGAACATCTGTCAATTCACACTTCTCATAGAAAAACAGTGATGATTTGCTCCAGTAGGAAATAAACATAAAAATTATAACAATGTGTTGTTGTCATTTATCAGCTGCTATACCTATTTGATTACCCACTTACTTGCTCAGATCTAAAGGCTTCATGCAACATTAACATGGAATCAAATCCAATTGAAATGACAATGTGATTTAGTACTTGTAAAGAATAAGGAGTTCTTTCATAACTACTTTTTCCTCTTGCATGTTAGGGGCATCATATGAAACCAGGAAGGTAAAAATTCCTTTTTTTTTTTTTTTTTAACTGGACACCTCCTTGAAACAGGATACTGGTAGATAATAAAAGTTTAGAGCATTTTGGAAATGATCAGCCAAACTGAGGGTCAAAACATCCTTCCAGACCTATTAATTACCCTATCTCTAGTTTGGGGAGTCCCTGTACCACAACCTGAAAAGTCATGAAGCCTGGCCCTTGTTCCTCTTCTTGTTCAATTTCCCATCTCATAAGCAGCTTAAGGCAGTACATGCAACACATTTATGCTGCACTCTGATATGTGCACTAGATTTACTGCTATAAAATCCTCTTGCAGCTTGTGTTGGTTCTGAACAGAGAAGGGCACAGTAAGCCAGACTCAGACAAAATGCAAATGTGTGATGTGCAATACTCATCAACCCTGTCAACTTCAACCTCTATTTGCACTTTTTCATGACTGGTTCCACACATGATTTCATCAATTAATCTCCATCTTTCCTCCCCATCTCTACTACATGCTATTTCACCTGATAGTCTTTTTTTTTTTTTTTTTTTTTTTTTTTTTTGCTTGGTGATTGCTTTTTATCCCATCCTGTTGATTTTGTGTGTAAAAAATGAGGGTTAGAAAAAGAAAAAAACCTCCAGAAGTGGTGTTAGATTTAAGTCAAGGTCATTAACGAGATCTCTAGAACCCACAGAAAAGATAAGTACACTAATCTGTCTTGCCATTTCCTATCTTGTATTTTTAATCTCGGTACTTTCCATCACAATTCATCACTAACTGATTTTCTAGTCCCACCACATATTGGTTTTCCATACACCTTCCGCTCAGATACCAACATCTGAATCATCCCAAAGGAATAAAGCTATTTCAGTGAGAAAGAACAGCAAATTCCTGACCACAAGAACAGGGTCAACAAAACATCCAGAAGGCCATTACTTCTTGCAACAGGAATTTGTACCTTTCAAGACCCTCCTGGAGCTGGGAATTTTCACTGGCTGTTTATTAAACTTGCTGCTCCAAGTGCAACTCCACAAGACAGGAGATGCTAGTGAGCAGAGACCCTGGAAATCTGTCCACTAACATAATTTCTTCACATCAAAAACAGCTCACTGTGAGGCAGTAAGCAAAAACACTACCCCATTTCTGGGCACTTTTCCCCATTTTTGAAATGGTTCTCATTATACTCACCCACGGGCCGCTGGGGATGTAAGTGGATTAATGCTTTAGTGTCTGCTCAGTGATCTAGGGATAGTAAATGCTAAATGTTCTTATGTACAGGCAAAAGGATAGTAATGAAACTTCTCCATATGCTGTGATGGAAATGATGTTTATGTTTTCATTGGAAAGAACATGAGAGAGAAAATATTTTTCCCTTCCCTATATTAGCTAAATTCTATATTAAAAATAATAAGTCACACTATACTATTTTAAAATATGTATTTCATTTCTAAAGAATCCCAGCTTTGAAATTACTTGGCCTGTATTAAAGGCCATAAAACTAAAGATAGGTATTATAATAACTTTCAATAAAATTTCTCTCTGGCAGGAACCCTTTTTATTCCTTCCTCTGAAAGATTTTTTATGGCATTTATATTATTATTTTTTCTCTCCCTCTCTCTAGTGTTTAATGAAATTGCTTTGGAATAAAACCAGGGTAGGAGAAAGTGCTAAACTCTGAGTCCACCCCAGAGGATTTATGGGCATACTTACCTTCAAATTCTTTCTATTTCACTGAATTGGCTTCCCATTCCTTCCCGTGAATTATTAGTTCTGTAATCACCTCCTCCTAATTATTCATTCTAAGGGCCTCTTCAATCTTGACACGGTGATAGTTCTACAATCTTTGTTCATTACACTGCATGTACTGCTGTGGGACATGTAGTGCAAGGAAATTTGGCATGGTGTGGCAAGACCTGCTCAAGATGACTCCATTCCTGTCCAATCTTTAAACTGCCCAAAGCCCTAATTTATTTATCAGATCCATAACCCTTGCTCCTTTGTTCCACACAAAATGGCAAGTGCTGAATCTTCCTTTTTCCAATTGCTAAGTTTTTTTGACACCTTGCTGTTTGGGTACACCACTATTTAAGGAAGATTAAGCATGCTGGATAAAATAAGCTCTGCCACAGAACAGCTTTATGAAATTATAAAAAACACACCCAGGAATGATGGAGTTCTCCCATCTAGAAGGAGAGAAAAGACAAGGACCCATAAATTCAACCCTCAGAAAAAGTCCTGCAGAATTACACATTTGGCAGTTGCTTCACTTGGTAAAGTAGGATTCAATTTTCCTTCTTGCCTTTTTCTTGAAACTCTTCTGCACACTATACATGTTACTTCCAATTCAACACCACTACTTGAAAAGCAACACTTAATGCTTTGTTGTGAGAGAAGTGTAAATCTATTTGCCACCAAGGAACCCGAATTCATAGTACTTCTTGAAATATGATCATCACAAAATGCTAGGCACAAATATCTTCCCAAGAGTGGAGAAATACAGTTGTATTAACCTGGGCACTGCATTTGCCTTTCACACCTAAAATATACAGAGATGAAAGTCAACAAACTTTTTCCTAAATACAACCACTTGACTCCCTCCATTGCTTCCATACTGCTGTATTTTCTATAGATCTCAAATTTATTATGGGCTATGGACTACATATTTTCTTCTATGCCTAACAGCATAGAGTATAAATGCTCCCTTTAGAATAGCAAAAAGTTAGTGATGCTGTCCAGTCTTCTAGAAACCAAGATGTTTCTTGGCAAAGAATAGGCTCAAGGCATTTGCTGTCGTGCCAAAAGAAGATAGCAGATGAAGTGTCTGTCTCATTAGGAGCCATTTCTACTTTGAATACCTCCACCTTTTGTACTTTGGTAACTGGGCTTTTTAAAGAACTTTTCACATTCTGTTCACACTATTCAATTAAATGAGAATCCTTCATCTGTCCTTTCTACACGTTACATTTGTTTCTCACTTTTTAATTAATCTTTATTTGCAAAATACCCTGGAGGTCACTACAGTACAGCAGACCTGAGAGACTCAGTCCGGACAAACCCAAATTACTATGTACAGACAGAAATAATCTGCATACAAATGGGAAAATATTAGAAATGTTGCAAAAATCATAATGAAGTATTACAAAAGAAGCTGCAATTTGGGACTGTATAAACTTTTAAGGGGAGTCTTGGGTCTCCTGTCTTTTGCTAAAGTGCATAAATCTTCTCATATCACTGGATAGAACAACATGCATTTTCTTATCATGGGACAGACACAGCCACAAATATGTGCAAGGCCTTTGCACCCCCACATACTAATGCTGAGGTTGTGTCTGCCTCTGCAGAGGCAATGCATCAGAGAACATGAAACTAATAATTTTTCTTCCTATAGCTAATTTGAGGTAAATAAAAAAACAAGAGGACCAAATCCTCTGTTTGTTTAAATTGGCATTGATTTCAAACAGACTGCAACAACTTGCAGCAAGAGAGAATGGCTCACTACATTTAGTTTTGGACAATTCAATGCTGAAAGATTAGGAGTAATTTTAGTCAATTCAGAGAACAGCCACTGAAAAGAGGAAAGAACTTGAGAGGTGTATGAATGAGACAGGCTTAGTAAAACTAAACATCAGAACTTGATTTAACAAGGACTTAAGATATGATAAATTTTTACAGGTGTCAAAAAGGACATGAGGAAAAATGATGAACTATTTAAGGAGCTTCAAAAAAGGATGAAAAAAAGGGGAAAAAAAAAGTGTTATTTTAACTAAGAAAAATCTCAGTAATGATCTTTACCAGCTATGGAGAAATCTCAAAGAAATACCAGAAACCATTTGCACTGAGGTCAAGCAGTTGCCTAAACCATCTAGTTATGAATATCATTAGTGTATATGGCCTAATGGGGAAGAGCCTGCTCCATCTATCCTCAGTCACTCTAATCTAAGTCACTCTAAATCAAGTCCATATTTGCATCCTCTCTGTCACTATGTAATATAAACACATTACACATTTCTCTGTCACTGCAAAGCAGGCAGCAAAGCTTTCCAGCAAAGCCTTTCAGTTTGCTGTGCTCAGAGCCAGAATCACAGAATATTCTGAGTTGGAAGGGACCCACAAGGATCATCAAAGTCCAACTCCTGGTCCTGCACAGGACAGCTCCAAGGATAACACCCTGTGCCCATGTGCCCATTGTCCAAATGTTTCTTGAACTCTGTCAGGCTTCATGCTGTGACCTCTTTCAGTGGGGAGCATTTTCCAGTGCCCAGCCACCCTCTGGGTAAAGAAATTCTTCCTGATAGCCAACCTAAACCTCCCCTGACACAACGTGAGGCCATTCCCTTGGCTCCTGTCACTAGGGCTGGTGTGTTACCTGCCAGGAGGCTGGTGGGTAGCCAGCAGGCATGTACCCTTCAACAGCAGGCCAGCAGAAGTGCATCTCCTGGCTGCATGTTCCTGGCAGGATATAAAAGCTGATTTGCTGTCAAATTATAGCATTAGGTAGGGATCATGAGAGAGCTACCCCTCAACAAAATCAGCTATTTGTCCACTACTATGGCAGACAACAGATTAAGGACTAGGCAGTTAAGTAAGAGAAAGCAAAAAATAATCTTCCCAACTGTGTGTCAATCTAGATTCATGGGCAGTCATGATTAAAAAGAGCTTTGAAAGCTTGAATTATTCCTTTGAAAGCCAAAAGCCTGTCTCACTAAAATCAATAGTTCATTAAGACTGTAAAGTCTGACTCTTCTGGACCAAGTTTGATGCCAAATTTCAGAGACTTTGTTCTGTGCCTGAGCTGTGGAAAGTCAACAGGGAAAAATCATGTTTCTGCCTTTTGTCTCTGTCTGCTGGCAGTGGGAAGGGTGATGATGTTGTGAGGCAGTGTGAGCAGAGAGAGAAAGAGAAGGGAGGGCAAAGAGGGGAGAAAGGAAAGTGGGGAGGATTAATTCATCTGTTGTTCAAGGCACTCTGACAGGGGAAAGAGAAGTATTGAACCACAGCAGCTTAACCCAACTTCAATGTACCTTCCCAAAAGCATAAGGAATGTAATTCTTCATGGTGTTCTGCTGATAAGCAAATCCTCCTAAATCCTTTCAATTTATTTCTTGGCCTGAAGAAATTACATACTATTTAGGAACTAAATAAATAAATAAAATTTCATTTCCATGAATCTAGATTGGCTGTTTATTGATTACATATGCCCACAGAGCCACTTGCTTTTCTATTTCTTTCCTTTCCAAACAGAACAGGCTCTTTTTGACTTGAACTAGGAAAGCATCAACTGGCAAGTCTTTTCCAGATTATTCAATGTAACTTTCAAGATCTGCAAGAGCTTTAAACTGGGCTGTAAAATGCCTTATTTCTTTTAATACAAAAGATACAGCTTTGGTATGAGAGAAGGCACTTTCTCCCCTCTTATCAACCAATTTCTCCTTTCCATGTGAATTTTCCTTTTTCCAAACAAGTACCTTGAAGATGGAAGTTGTGTGTCTATACACTGAAGACAGAGGCTCTTGGAAGGAATATTCACACTGAGTATAATTTTCATCATTTGATGAAGGAGCTTGTGCTCCTTCCCTATTATATTTTTATTTCTTATTAAAAGAAACTGCAACTTGAAACAGAAACAATTAGTCCTCTGTTATATAACCACAGTTATGCAGATGGTGCTGATGCAGGTGAAAACTCCCTAAGAAAGGTACAGAAGGTATGCCCATCATGAACTAAAGTAACTAAAAAGCTTAACACTAAAAAGCAAGCCACTACAGCTGACCCCACAACAACTCCCACTCTAAAGTCAGTGAGAGCTGCTGGAAGAGCAATTTGCTGAAATTCAAACACTGCTCAGGAATGTGACTTTCTGAATATTACATTAATCTACACAATGATGTTTCCCAATCCTTGTCCAAAAGTCTTCAAATGGAAGACATTTCTTTTAGGAAATGGTCTGAAAATCGCTTCAGAGTGTTCTCCCCTGTGCCATTATCCCACTGAGAAGAACCAACAACCAGCTGAACACACATGGCAGCTTCAACTTCAACTTCCTGCTCTTTTCAGCATCTACTTAAAGCAGGACACAGGAAGTAAAAGCTGAATAAAGATTCTTATAGATATGTAGGAAAAAGCCAGAGTATGGACAGAATTTAGCATCCTGCTGGTGTGGGCTCTAGTCCCTTAGGTACACATCCTAATATATTATCTTAAATGGCCACAGAAATAATTTTATTAATATGCTGGGCTATGAACTACACTTGCTGAAAAATAAAATGTTACATACTTGACCAGCAGAAGGGCAGGGCAGATCACTGGGATGCAGTTACTTTTTAAATTGGCCCAGGCCAAATTGCCACGGACATTGAATCAGAGCCCACATGTTGATTTTATTTTCCTGATATTGTCATAAATTTGCTATCTGACATCAGCAAAATTGCCCCCTTTCCTCGTGCTTCTGTTTATATTACCATAAAATGGAGAGAAAACAGTTTCTCTGCTTGCTTGGCATACAATCATAATTTTAGTAAACATTTTACATTCTCAAAGCAAAGCCTAAGTACAGAAAACTCCTTTACATTTACTACAGGGGAAGCCTATGTTTCAGAAAGTTAGAGACTCAAATGATGTGAGATGAATCAGCTGCCCTTTGAAGACTCAGCCTCTAGTAAGAGTAAATGGGTTTTTCTTTGCGTGCTAGCTGGCACTTAATAACTGTGTCAGAAGAATATTTTTCATTTACACTTTGCTCCTTTGCTGGAAATCAATATGTCGTTTGCTGGCATTTTCTCCTGGACATCTTTATTTAGCTTGTCTTTTTTCCTCAGAGGGGAGGGAGTTGTATTTGATTTTGTTCTGTTATTGATTGGATCACTCTGAGCAAGAAATAAATAACTAAGCACAGCACAGTAGCTTTAATGACAATCTCTTAAGCCTCAAAATCTGCACACTGTGTTGCACTCCCCCCTAACACATGATTCAAAAGAAACAAATCTGTAAAGTGTGGTTACTGTCTAGAAAAGAGGTAGTCACACGTGCAATTTAACTGGCATTTCTGCTTATCACTTAATAAAACCATACAAGTCTGTTTCTATTAAAGTAGCAGTCCCTTTCCTGCAGCACTTACTGCTGGGATCTCATCATCCCTTGCAAATGAGGTTTAATGAGAAATTAAAGATACGGGAGATCTTCTCCCAGCAGACATGGGTCCCTGGAGAAACCAGGAGCATGTTCACAGACCAAACACTGATGGCAGTGCAGCCTGGTCCCTGGGGTACAGCAGCCCAGTGGGCAGTGGCTGTGCCCCAGCTGCACCGAGCAGCACCAGCCACAGCAATCCTGCCAGCACCCAACGGGAAGGGGTGGGCCAGCCAGCCCCTGGGCCTGCACTGTAATTGCCCTTCATGGTTTGGTTTTTTTAACTGGAGAGTTCTTTACCTCCTCCCCTGTGTGTCTCTTAATTTCTCTTGCTCATTATTACATCGACCACAAACAGTTGGCACACACAGCTGTAAAATTCATAAAGAAGAAAATACCCTAGTACGGTCCAAACTGTGGCACTTAAAATCTAATGTGACAGGGTATGTTATTCATAAAGTAACAATAAACGTAAAGACTCTGAATAAATGTGCCTTAAAACAACTTCTGCAATTATTATAAGTACCTCTGAGTGCAATAAGATAAACAACTATCTTTGAATATTCACATTAATGTGCTAGACTATTCTTGCCAGACAAATATTCCTCTTGCTCTCCAAACATTAACCCACACTTAGAAAATGGCATTTAAATACTGTTACTCACAGGATTCACACATTAGCTCACAAGGGGAAGGCAGTTCCCACACATTTAAATGCAGAATAAACATAATGTAGAAGAAATAAATGCGGAATAAATCCTGGCCCACTGGTACCAATCAGCACCTAGAAATGCTGCCTGAATAACGTTAGAGAGTACAACATTCAACAAAGGAAAATAGCCACTAAATACCTGTATGTAAGCACATGTACAACATATGTGCTAAAAAAAGGCCATGAATGGTTTTAATTTATAAACAATAAGAAGTTTATAAACACAAATGTCACAAAAGTGGCTGTGGTAGAAGTCATCTTTCCCAGGAACATTGACAGCCTCTTAATCACAAGCCCATCTTCCTCTCTTAATATAGGATGCAAATGATTATCAGCACTAGTACAGAGACATCTGTTTACTCAACAAAAGGCATATATTACCATTAACCTATTAACATACTGACATTATCATGGTCCAATCTAATAAAAATTAAGTTAAACAGTTCTAGCCAATATTTCACCCAGAAATACAACTGCCAAATACCTAATACTTACAAATCATACTTTTCAATGATTACCCTTTTTTTTCCATTTGAAATATGAGTAAACTAACACCTTTACTGGTTGGACAGGGAACTGACTTCACACCAGATGTTAGCAAAAACCATGTAACAAAAGAGTTAACAGAGAAATGAAATCATTACCACCACCACCAGGGATCATGAGGGAAAATTTAAGAAAGTTAGAGCCAGAAATTTGTCTAATCTCAACTGTATCAAGTAAAGAGATCTACTCCCATCAAACATATACCCATCAGCTTAAGAAATATACTTGATCCATCAAATACTGATGAAACCAGGTAAACTTCAACCTTATGAGTTGTGGAACATGACAAATGGCTCCTGAGCAATAAATCTGAAGTGAACTTCACTTAAATGGCACGTGAAGTGGTCCAAGCTGCAAATGGTTGTTATGCAAGAAAATTTTGCCATTGGGTAAGGCAGACTCCCATGCATAACAAGCCTGATAAACACTTATCACTGCTGGGTTTCTCAGCAGCCCCAGCCTAATCAGAACATTTGCCCTGTGAAGGATAAGAAGGCCATTTTCCTTGCTAATTTATTTAGTTTTCTAGTGAGTTTGATTAACTGTAGTAAAGACAAATCAATCTTTTGTGTTTGTGTAAAATGGAAAAAGGGACGAAGTTAGCTTTAATGGCCCCAGAGATGCTCAGCTGGAAGGCACTTACTGAGCAGAGAGCTAGACAAAGGAATTCAGGCTTTAAACACCATCAAGAACCAGTGACATCATCTATACTTCTACCTGCTTAAAGGGAAAACAACAAACCCACTCCACACACAGTGAAGAGGCTTTCTTTTTCTCTGCAATTCTGTCTATAAAGGCATCAAGTACTACAAGGTTCTTCCTTGTGTCCTTCAGATTTCCAAGGTGTAATTTGGGAGATACTAGGAAACAAACATCCAAAGGAAAATCATCAGAAGGAGAGAGGATTTGAAGCTCTAAATCCATAAGAATACTTTCACTGTCAGTAAACTTGCTTCTCAAATCAGTTTTGTGGCAATGTTGCATTTTTGACATAAATAACCTCTTGGTAAGTACTGAAAGATAGCATGAAATTCATGCCCACTATGAAATGAAGAAGCTTCTGCATAAAGAATTTGAATGAGACACTAACCAGTTGAAAGTAGAACTCTGAGAAATTTTTCCTCTCATATGTTCTAATTATAGTGTTGACAACGGTGGAAATCATAAAAGAAATGATGCCATTTTAATGTAATGCCCATTAAAAGCCTTTAGTAATACAAAGAAACACCCAGGTCTTCCAGACTATGGACAGCCAAGTTTTAGCCCATGGAGGATTTAACCTTAGTCTTAGCAAGGCATAGAAAAGTACAGCTTGACCAGAATGGAGCCAAAATGTAGCAAGAGTCCCCATATTCAAGATATTCCAGACCCTGAATAGACAGACAAAAGTGTATGCTTTGGTTTCTTGCTACATCAGTTTCTGCTTTGTCATAAGAATTAAAAAAGCAGAAAGAATCAGAACTTTTATTCTAAGAAAAAAGTCCATCTTCCATTGCTATAATACCTAAAGCAACAGCTTTGGGATGATGGTATGTTTCGGGTCTCTCCTAGGAGGAAACAAGTTCAGTTTCCCTTAAAATTCCCTTTGCAATGATAATGGCATCATTATTTAGCTTCACTTGTACCAGAAACAAGATATAATAGCCACTGAATTTAAAAGGTGGTACCTCTGCATTTTGAGATGTAAGCCCTACACACACTAAAGAGATTACTGGCATTACAGACATGAGGGCATATCCAAGTTGGTAGAGCTGCTCCCTTTAGGTCCAGCAATGCTGACTGAAGAAGGCTTTCTGCCAGCAGAGTCACACCACCTATGAGTGTTTCAAACTCAGCTGACAATAACTGGCATTGTTATGTCCATATCAGGATTTTGACTGGCAACAGCAGGTAAAATCAAAGCACGTGCATTTCTGCACTGTGGGACATGCAGTGAAGTTGCCAGAACTCCAGAGTAGGACACTGTATTCCTGTGAAATGCTTCAGGATGGAAAAAGTTTTTCTAAAGAATCCTGTAATTGGCTCCAGTTATTAGGAGCTGTTATTATCTGTCTCACAGCTATTAGCAGGCACATAACTTCAGTCAGGAATTTGCAAGTAAAAGACTGCAGTCAGTGAGATTTCTTTTGATTCAGAAATCTCAGGCCAGAGGGGTCCATTATTTTCACCAAGTCTGACTGCCTATTTTACACAACTGTGGAATTACACAGGAGACATGCGTGCCAGGATCCCTCTGCCACTGATTTGCAATGACTCTTTACAGGGCTGTTAATACATCAGCACACCATGGCTTAATTTTTAAGATAGTGAAGATACACATGCATCTCTTGGAAGCAAATGTTTATAAGTTGCTCTGACAGTCCCTTGAGGACAGTGCTGTGTAAAGCATCCGAAGAAAGATTATAGAATTCGGAAATTGTTTGGGTTGGAAAAGATCTTTAAGATCACTGAGTCCAACCATTAACCTAACACTGCCAATTCCATCACTAAACCATGTCCCTAAGTGCCACATCTACACATCTTTTAAATACCTCCAGGGATGGTGAGTCAACCAGTTCCCTGGGCAGCCTACACTGATTTTATCCAGTTCTTTATATTTTGTGAGCAGAAAGACTCACGCTGTCAAAATGGAACTCCCATATGGACTGTAACAAACTGTTATGCAGGCTGGGTAGTGGGGACATAAGAAACATTCTGCTTGCTTTAATGTTGCTGAAATGAAATACAATATTGGAGGTGACTGCACAGTTCCTACAAACTGAGGTTCCTGCAGGTAGGAATTTCTTGCAAATTCTTCTCATCAGTGGGAAAAGCCTGCAGTGCACATCTGTAGAAGTAAATGGCAGCAGAGCTTAACACCAAAGGCAAGTGACCCTCAGAAAAAGAACCCTGCCATGGTGCACCACCAGTACTCACCCCATCAGAACCCAAAAGCTGCTTTCGGCACGGCTTTTCCAACAGGTGCAGAGTAAAGCTCTGCAACCTCTCTACCAGGCAGCTTTGAATCTTAGCACCTCACAGGTAGTGGAAGAAATTACCTGGCAGGTCCCAGGATATCCCTTTTACCGAAGTCTCCCACTTACCCAGAATGTGCAATTGATCGAAACAAATGCTACAATCTGACACCATGGAGCGCTTGACAGCTGTCAACTCATTAAGTTCTATTCACTGGCTTCCCCCCTCCTTGCCAATGTATTACATAAATTGAATTTTAGCTGGCAGCCTTTTCCTTTGCCTGAAACCATTTTGTAGTGAGCATATTTAAGTTCATTGTTTTTGTTTTTTTTTTTAAATGAATTTATTCCCTTCCCTTTGGTAATTTGCCTTGCCTTGCAACAGTTTGAATGGGCTGCAGGATACTGTTTCATTATCAAGCTGCAACTGGAAATGAATATTTTATAGCAGCTGAACAGAGGTTTGGCTGTAAATGACTATATCCTAATTACACAAAACAAAAGGAAGACAGAAAGAAAAATGAATTTAATTAATGAAATATTGATGCAATTTACAGACAAAGGCCTTCCCATTTAGAAGGGAATTCCTGCATTGTGAATTTTATAAAGAGCTGGAGGTTCACTGCCTCCTTCTTGATTTATCTAGTTATGTGTCTCATATTTAATTTTTGCTTTTTTCAGGCTCTTTAAAATGCCTGAAGATATGTCTGGTATCTGTACACACTAAGTCACAGATCTAAGTGCTTCAAATGCAAATATATAGTTATAATGACTGTGTTATAAGAACATGTAAAATCAGAGCAGAAGTGCAGTCATCCTAACTCAAACTCCACTGAACCCTTGACTCCTGCCCCCAGCATTAGACATTTATGTTTGCTGACAGACAAACACAAGAGAAACCTGCAGAAGTACTTTTCTCTCACACATGCTCGTTGGAGTGGCAAGCATCAGTTAGGAAGTGGTTATACCTGCAACTCTGTGCTGCATAGATTTTGTATGTCATGATTCTTAATGGGCTTTTCGACCACATGCTGACATATTAGCTTTTAAAGATTTATTTATATTTTTTCTATAATATCATATGGCAGTCAGTTCCACATTTCATATAAAAGCACTTCCTCCTGTTTGATCTCAGCCTGCTTCTGCCTTATTTCACTCCTCAACCTTTGTTTCATGAGATACTGTGAGCAGTCATTGCCTAGTCACAATTTCTCAGATACATTTTGATTTTAAAGACCTCTGTTATCACCACTTGGTTACCAATCTTTCATCATGAAGAATGTCAGCCTGTTTAACCTCTTCTCATGTGGAAACCATTGCATATCCTGCAGCTTTTTTATTCATCATAGATCAGTTTTTGAGAGCTGATGGCCAAGTGAGTGCAATGCAGAAGGCAAGGCACAACACAGATTTACACAGCAGCACAATAATAGTTTAGATTTTTTTTTCCTCTAACAATTTCTAAATTTTGGTTTACCATCTTGAATGAAAATTCATGTCCAAAAGTAACCAAATCTGGTCATTTGTTAGCATACAAACTAATTTTCAATGTTCCATATGGTTAAGAAGATATATCAGTGCCAAATAATGCATTTTTTTCTATTCTGGCCTCAGTTTCTGACATTTTTGAATTAAAGGCCCTATATCTGAAGTGATTTATTGATCCCTGAGATGCTTCAGAATGCCATCTGTTGAACTGTATATGGAGTGTGATCTACAAAGGAGCAATGAAGCTTTTAAGAGGATGCTGCATTTCTCAGTCATTCTAAGTCCAACAAGCTGACACCTTGCTGAGGTCACAGAAGGCACCTGAGTAAGCTCCAGGGATGCCTGACAGGTTCACAGAGTCAGGAGGCAGAAGGAGAGCATTGTAAAGTATAATAATTTAAAATGGACTGGAGCAATCCACACAAGATCAGTAACAGAAAGAAGACTCAGTATCATAAACAGAAATGTGGAATGTATTACACATTCCAGAAGTGAAGACACACTGTAGAATCTGCTCCAACTTGTTTCCTTATCTCTTTTTGATGGTAAATGGTCTTTATTATCATGCATGTTGTAAAGTGAATTAGGCTTAAATATAATGCCAAAATGCTGCCTGAATAAAATTAGAAATGAGAATAGACCTGAGCTTTAGAGAAAATCACATGCAGCTGTACTTTGTAGCCCAAAAGACAGTTAAAAATGGAAAAATGATGGCATATGTTTGTCCAAAATAATCTTTATCTTCAGAACATCTGTATCATTTTGGATGAGCATGACATTTCACCCTGGTGTGGACTCAGTTGTCCACTGGGGATCAGTAAAGAAATACTTTTAAGGAAACTGCTCTGGTTTAAAGTTAGTAAGGCCAAAGAGAATGCAGACTAATATATCCTATAAGTATAGAACCAAGCAACCACAGAATCTGGCTCTATGTGAAATGCAGTCTTCAGAAACATGGGGGAGAAGCTATTGACTCTTGCCAGGCCAATCAACCAGATACCAGTAGGCAAATCTTGGCAAAAGCAAGAGAAATCATTGACCTGAAAGTGTATAATCTGGAATTTTCTACAGGCATATTTTCTTTAAATCCTGTATAGGATGTGAATATAAAAGACATGAATGAAAACACAACTCCTATACAATTCCATACCTTGCCATTGATTTAAAGTAAATATAATTTCTCATCCACTTCAGCAAAAAGAGAAGAACATATCAGGAGTGAATGAATGAAATAAATGGATATTTGACAAGTTTGGAAGTGAGACAGATATCTATCACAGACTTCAGTTACATCTCTCCCTGTGCTATGATTTGTTTTCTATACTTTAGTCTCCATTTCCCACGCACTGTTTCCACCTTCAGCCCAAAGCTGTCAAAGTCTTTCTGCTCCAACTGTGCCTCTCCCTCCCCTGCAGTATTACTGAAGCTCAGCAGCTTTGGTCTTCTACTTTCAACATTACTCCTCTTTTTCTCTGCCACCCCTTCTTCTTTCAGACTCTGAGGAAAACGGAGTGGCTCTTTGATACCAACAGAGATACTGATTGTAACCCAAACACAGGCTTTTAAATTTGCAGGGGAAAGATTTCTTTAGATTACACATTATCAGAAAACATAAAACTTATATGTTGAGATACAACAGCTATTACCTGAATTTTAACAATAATGATATTATCCACAGCCTCAAATCAGATCAAGATTCTGTTATTTAGATACTACAGTATAAACAGGATAAGAGAGACCTTGTTGCAAGTACTGCTCTTTAGGCAAAGAAGCAACATATTCAGTAGAGCTGACAAGGAAATAACAGCTCAGTTTTATGGTGAGTTATGATTTTAAAAGATTAGCTTTTGTTCTATGCTTGAACAACCCTAAACACCCTTTAAAAACAACCTCAAAACCAGAGTGATATCCAAGTATCGGTTTTCGGATAATAATGTTTTTTTACTTGCACCTAAATTTCAGACAAGCCATTCAGTGTGTGCACGACACAAACCAGTCACTGGACACCTTGGAGGGTGCAGCCCCCACAAAAGGATCCAGGCCTGACATCTGTGCTTCCCTTCTAAAAGCAGGGAAATTTCTCACTGCATCAGAAGCGTAGGAGCAAGAACCTGCAACATCTCCTTCCCACGGCAGTGCCCCGATTGCAGCCTGCTGTGCTGAGAGAGCCTCTCCCTCCTCGCATGACAGAACAGAGAGCACCACAGAACAGCCTTAGGAAATACCACTTAGAGCCAAGATTAATGAAAGTGCAGAGGAAGCATGGGCAGAAAAAGACTGTTTGGCTAAACATGGATTCCTTAATCTGGTTAGCCTGGGAGATTTCGAAAGAGGCTAACAAAGACTTTATTTAGGAATGCAGTTAGTGCATGTGTAACATTAACTGAGCTTATACCTTAATAGTCTACAAAATAACATTAGCAAAGATTATACTTATGCTTGGAGGGCCTTCTGACAAGAACAACTTCAGGAAAAAAAAGAAAGGCGAGAACAAAAATGTAATTGCCTGCCTATCAGCTCCACTATCATAATTACTTTCAAACTCTTGACATGGGCTGAATCAGATGAACACCAAATCAATTTTTGCAGCCAGCAATCATTGCATTCTTAGCTCATAAATTAAAATGTCACTGGTAGACTGAGTACAAAATAATGCCTGTTTCAGTATTTTAGCCTGCAGAGAGAGCAACGTCTTTCTCCTTGTTTGTGAGTGTAGCTTGTGTATTCTTAATCACTGTACAGTACATTACACTCATCTAATTCAAACCAAAGTTTGCACTGCTGGATCCCACACAGGAAAACAGGGAATTATACACTACCTACAGAGTGGGGTAGTTTATCCCCCTGGGTATCCAGAGCCCCATTCTAGATCTGGGGGGATGACGACACGAGTTTTTGTCCTGCCCGTGCACAGCAGCAGCGTTGCAGCATTGGGGATTTGCTGGCTGCACACTGGTTCAGGGAGGAAATATCTTAAGCCTGCACTGCACTGTCCTCCCCTTCATCCTTTTCTGACCTGCAGTGAAACTCATCAGGCTGGAGTGAGTAGAGGGCTCCCCAATACAAGGAAAATTCTCAAAAAAGCCCCAGATGTTAAGGCCAGAAACTATTAATTGTTGTGATTTCTTTAAGGAACAAAGCAATCAGATAAAATTTATGAGTCAGCAGCATATGTTGAAACCTGACCCATAATAACAAAGTGCTTAATTTCATATTACCTTTTGTGTCTCATTTCTGAGTCTGAGTAGATGTAATTTAATGGGCTGTTCTGTGCCCAGTACCTTGCCTATCACCTCTCCCTCTCTATTTTTAACCACAAACTCTGCAGCTGAGGGTCACAGAATCAGGCCACTGCGTTTACCTTTCATGTAACTAGAGTTACCAAGGTATCTCGTTATTTCCTCCTTTTTAGAGGCTTTTGCACTTTACATAACACTTAACTGCATTTTTGACTGAAAGCACATTGCTTAATCTTTACCTAATGATTGAGATAATTTTTTTCTCATGTAATGTGACTATCCAAGCCCCTAATAACCTGTTTTTATTCTGAACGATCCCTAACAACATACCTACTTTCCAAAAGATAAAACTTCAAGCACCTTACTCTTTCACCCACCCAGCAGAAAAGGAGCTATGAAGATCAACACTGGTTTAATTCCCAACTGCTCCAAAATTCTCCTCCAAAGCTTCACCTCCAAATACCAATGAACAAGACATCCAGCTGTACTAGCAAATCCAGCTGATAATTTTAAATGCATTTCTGTAACAGCCAATGTCAGTATTCAGAATTTTGCCTCAAGGGATGTATTTGAAGAGTTGAGAATTTTCTTCTGCTCTTTCTAGCTTTCAGAAGCTGAGCTATAAACACTGAAACCTGTACTGTAAAGTACTTCCTTATTTAGTAAAAATAGGATTGCCTATCAGTTCAACCCAACCAGCAGCCAGTACATAGTGGAGTGCTGCATTTAGGGAAAGCTCCTCTCTTTCTTGCAGTTGATTACTTCTCTGGTTTAGAAAGAGAAATTTCATTTTAAGTGGAACAGTTGACTCTTTACCGGATCAGTGGGGTAATTTGACCTCACAGGATGTGATTAGCCAAATGATCACAAGATCTTGTATGTTTTTCAGTAAGTTGCCTGCTACTGTCTGCCATGGGGAGCTCTGCACCTTTGGGCAAAAGCTTTCTGCTCAGCTGTGCCACCTAAGAGCTGACAACTGATCACACTGGAGCTCAGCAGAGATATGGTCTCATAACTCTGTGATATTGTCATTAGTACAGCACCAAAACAGCAGTAGGTGCAGACTCATCAGGTACACAAATCACAGAAAAACAAGAAACCTCTAAACATGCAGGAGCCAATACTTAGCTACTTCAGTTCTACATCAAATAAAGCCATGAATAAACTTACTCATCTGGACCTCTTCCTCCAGATGACTCCCATTTTGGATAGAAACCCATTTCTAACTTCCAGCTGTATCTTATTCACAGTTGGGTAGCAGCCATTTTGGGCCATGCAACCCTTTTGTTTAAAGAAATAGTTTCCTAGTCTCCTCTTTGTAAACACAACACAATTTCAGCATCTCTTTCATACTTTCAGCATGCAAGCTAAAGAAGCTAAATAGTGAAATATTTCTTCTACTGAGACTGACTCCCAATTCACAATTTGTCCCTCAAAACCTTCTCTGTACCAGTGCCAAATACTTCCAGTCATTTTGGAGCATGAGCTGGTATGTTCTGAAACAGCCCTGAGCAAACTTGATTTTTTAAAATAAAATACTTTAAAGAGCAATTCTGCTGTATTAAAATAGGGGCATGTTTGTGTGAAGATATTTACAAGTTCTTTACTTTCACAAGTAGAGGGAATTATGTTCTGTCAGATAGAAAACCAGGTTTGCTACCAGACTACCAAAAAATCTGACACCAGTTCTTCAGGGAGGGATTTCTAGTGGGTTAAATGCAATGATGTTTCAGGATCAGCCCAACATACTATTGAACAAATTCAATTCAGACCATCTACAAAATGGCTGGAAACAAAAACATGTGCCTTGCTTGGGCACAGGAGGAGTAAAGAGATCAAGCTGAGAAAAAAGGGCAGGTACTTTTCAAATTGTCATCTTTTATCTCTGAAGAAAGACAAAAACTGAAACTGATAACTATCTTGATATGTTATCTGTTATAATAACTACATTATGGAGATGTAATACAGAGCAAGTCCTTAGAAATTCCAAACTTAGAAATCAAATATAATGAATAAGTGAGAAAGCCCCACATTCCATTTCAATTCTGCTCTCCTTATCTGCCATGCTAATATTTAGAAAGTAATTATTGCTCTTGATGATTAAATTTTTTTTCTTCTCCTCTTGAAATGACTGATTTTTCTTTTGAAGTCTGCATCACCCTGAAGGGAAAATACATTTCTCAGCAGATTTTTTTTCCGTTTTGCCTAACAAGGAAAGGGGATTAGAAAAATTAAAATAAAATGACAATAAAAATTAAAAAGAGGGAAGGGAAAGAATGAGCAAGGAAAGACAGGATTTTTTTTTTTTTTTTTTTAATGAGGATTGTCTTTGGGAATTCACAAAGAGAAAGAAGTGAAAAATTATGAGCTCATCACATAGGTTATGACACCTCATGCTGCAATCTGGAGTTCCTATAATGAGGTGAATGGGCACTGCTGAGAGCTCATTGCTGGGGAGAGGTTAAAATGAGTTCTGCATCTCCAGACCAGGCATTTTCATTGTACCACATTACACATAAATTTTTTTGCAGTATTATTGCAACTGGGTTAGTTCTCTAAAGCGAGCACAAATACATCTTATTCCAGAGTCTGAGTGTCATGACCAAGTTAATCTGGGCTGGAGGGAAAGGAATTCATACTGTAATGACAAAGGGAGGTGCATGAACCTAGATGGCTGTATACTTTATCAATAACAAGAGGTTAAACTATGGAAGTTTAACTACAGACTCATGTATACCCTATAACAAAAGGCAAAGTAAATAAAATCTTAATATACTATAGGATATACCAAAAGCAAAATATAGACATATGTGGTTTCTCATTCTGTAAACTTCTCCCATTAAAGTGCTCTAACGAGACATCAGGGTTTTTGGATGTATGGTTTACTGAAACCATCTGTGAAACTCCCTAAGAATCAAAGCCCACACATAGGAATGCAACTCATCCCCTCCTGAGTTTCAACCCCTGAAATCAGTGTATGCCATGCAAATTAACTTGGCCAACCTTATGTAGAATCTTACCACATAATTTGTGAGCATGGCTGTGCACTGCTGCAAAGTGAACACGCTGGTGCAAAGTTGGTGGTGGTTAGACTTAGAGGTCTTTTTCAACCTTAACAATTCTCTGATTCTCTGATTACTGCACTCTGCTCTTGCAGAATGGCAAGCATAAGATGTGCACTATTATAGATGAAAGATACTTTTTCCATAGCCCCTACATGAGGCTGAAAATGTTGAAACTAATACTTCAAAGCACTCTCTGGGGTAAGAGTACTCAAAATACCACATGACAAAGAAATTTTTTTTTTTGAACAAATCCTCAAACCTCAAACTCATATGTGGTTGTTTCAAAAGGAAAAAAAGAAAAGAAAAGAAAAGAAAAGAAAAGAAAAGAAAAGAAAAGAAAAGAAAAGAAAAGAAAAGAAAAGAAAAGAAAAGAAAAGAAAAGAAAAGAAAAGAAAAGAAAAGAAAAGAAAAGAAAAGAAAAGAAAAGAAAAGAAAAAGACAAGGTATGAGGTCTTAGAAGATGACATACTGACCATGATTCCCAGCTAAACTCTTGGATATCTGCTGAAGCAGCTACTCAAGCCAAACTATAATTCACAGAAACAAGCTGGAGAAGAGCCAGCTGTGGATGAAATGATTGGCTTATTTTGGAATATGAAGTGCTTCCTCTTGACTGCAAGCCATGTTGACTGTCCTTGGGGAGATGCTAAGAAGAAACCTTGATCAGACGTGAGACAAAGCATCAATATTGGGTTGTGTAATGCATGGCCATTCAATGCCTTCGTATCTGCAAAGTAGCTAGGTAATATTTACAATAAAATAGATGCCTTCAGTTGCTAAAGAGGCTAAACATACATTTCCTGGCATTGTCAGTGCTTGGTAAATCATCAGCAAGGTTTGTCATTGTCATCTTTATTTTAAATACACTGCTTTTGAAGTTAATAAAATGACTTGTTTCTCCCTTGTGCTGGACCATTTGCATAATTATAAAGAAGGTTCATGAAAGAGAGTCAATGAGATAATTCCCACATGCAAATTAAAGATCTTTCAATTAACATGGCAGGACGTGTGTGAAAACCATGCTAATGGAGTAGAAGATATCCCTAGTGGCACTTCAGTAATCTGCCTGTATGCTAAGGCATCTCTTTGTCTCACTTTGCTTTGCCACTGGTGGCCTTTGGGCAAGAGGCTGGTGGAACAGAGCAAAAAATGAAGCTTTTTGGAAGGATCTTTATTTCAGTGTTACTGGTGGTGTGGGAGAGCACTAAAGGTACCCTTAATCTTTTTTCAGGCAAAAGTCAAGTTGATTCATTAAATAACCGTGTCTCTTCATATCAGGGAAAAATTCTAAGAGTCTTATTTCCAGCAAGCTTTTTCATTCACAGATCAATTTGCTTCTAGTTACCCTCGTGAAAGGTGACTTCCCTCTCTTGTCTTCAGTAATAATATCTGCACTACTTTCCTAAGGCTTCCCTAGTTTCTCTGCTTACAATTAATGGCCCCTCAGAACAACTACTAAAAAGCAGATATGAGAAGAAAAGGACACTGGATACTTGGTAACACCTTAGCTTATACCTGATAAAAAGCAAAGAAATCACACCTTTAGAGTTCACATATATAAGTTGGTGATCAACTTCAAAATCAGAATTTAATATTTCCATGAGTATAAAGATGCTAGATGATCCTTTACTGAAGTATTACATCTTTCCCCCAAGCTTGGGAAACATTAAAGACCAGATACCAGAAGACAGATGCTTGCTTGCTACTGTGGCACCCTGCTAGCTTTCTAATCACTGAATAAATTTTCAAAAGCAGCTCTTACCAAGGAGAAGAGATAGCTCTGTGTCTTCCAGCAAAAGAAACAGAACTGTATTATTTTAGGTGCTAGTTGTGCCTTACTGCTGAATTGGCACCTGAATTAGGAGTCTGCAAGTCTGGAAATCAAGAGTCCCTATGTGAGCATGTCCCATGGAGGTATCTGCTTTACTGCCATCACACTGATATCCTCCCCAGGAATCTGCAACAGCCCTAAAAACCGCTCCTCAGGGAAAAACTTACTGATTACCTTAAAAAAAAAAAAACAATAATCCACCAAGCAAAACCCCAAAACCTGCGGCTTGCTCTAGGTAGGAATAATTCAGCAAAATTTGTATTTATGTGGATGATAAAGGCAAGTAACAGCAGTGACTGTCACAAACTCAGAACTATTTTAAAGAAAGCAAGAAAATTATCTTTGCTGAATGCACTCAAATTGTGTGTGTGTGTTTTTTGTTGTCCTTTTGTTTTGTTTTTTTTAGACATTCTCTAATTAAAGGAATATGACATTCACAAACAGGAATAATCTCCTACCACCTAATCCTGTGGATGAACTGGTAGTGGCCTTGGTATTAGTATCTCTCTCTCAGTTTTATTAATTTCATCACCAGCCCACAGGTCATCCTTGTAGGTATTCTGCTTCCTGGTGCTGAGGTATCATGGACCACAACCAAATTTCATGGAATAAATACAAAACTGGGAATCATGAACCCTTATTGTAAGGCCAACTGCTTTTCCCCTGGCTTCTGCACCATACTGGTGGAGCAGACTTAACCCCTCTCATCTCCACTTTAGGGGCAAATCACTTTCCCATTCAGGTCTTAGTGTTCAAAGCTCACAAGGGAATAGTGTTGTGAATGAATCCAGCTGAGACACAAGCCTTGGAGAGCAGCAAAGTTTGCAAGGAAGCAACTGTAGCTCCCACATTGTGCATATAACCTCCAAATCATTGGAGTTCTTATCCACCTACCAACATTTAGGAAGAAAAAATGATAATTACTAAAAGCTGCTGTATTTGCATTCCTGTGCCTCTGGATTTGACCAGTTTATAGAGTGGTTCAAACAGATCAACAGTTTTAAATGCTATTTTTGTGGTAGCAAATAAAAATCAGGAGTTCATTCTCAGCAGGCTATTAGTTTTATAATAATTATTAATACTAGTTGTTTTATTATGCAGTACTAACAAAGTAAACTCAAGCTTTTCCAGCACACTTTAGCTTTAACAAAGCAATTACTTGAGTCAAAGTCATGTATCAAATTGAGCAACTTCTAGCAAGAATTGTATTTCTGTCTTCAAGTCTTTGTTTTTCAAATAGTAAGGCATAATAACTTCTTGAAGAATTAGTAATCAATGTGTCACTCCTCTAAGTAATTATTTTACTTGAAACAAGTAATAAGACTGTGTTCCCATTTGAGGGCACATGTAATTGCAGTGTATTGTTAATTCTGCAGTCTTTTGTACAGAATGAATACTCAACTTTAATAATCATAGGAAACTATCAAACTATCTCTAGTGTACATTCTCTAGAAAAAAAAAGGAATGAAAAAAGTTAGGTCTCTGAGTACCTTTTTAAGTTTCAAACTTCAGAGAAAAACAAAATTTTCTGAAATGTACTCTGTGTGTGGTATTTGTGTGCATACTCAGCACGTCCTAAGGTTTTGTTTGCTTGCTTTTTTGAAAGAAAACTATAGGCCTAGTAGAACTTAGAATCAAATGGGCTTGTTTCTTTATGCTTGTCTTCAGTTGCATTTTCTTTGATACAAGGAGCAGAGCACAAGGTTCTTCTCTGCCTCAGCTTCACTGCCTTTAAAGTGCAGAAAAATAAAACCATCTGCAGTGAACATTATTGTCATGAGTGATTGTTTTCTAAGTGCTTTAAGGTCAGTAATACACATTCTTAGCATCACTTGTTTTTAAAAGATAAAATTCAATATGATTCAACTTTTCAGCTTAATATATGTCTTAGGACATAATAGAACTTGAAGTTGCATATTTGGAATGAATTTTCATGTGAAATGAAACAGATATTTTACAGTCTACATAAGCACTATACTTGAGTATGAGATGTGACTTCCATCCACAGAAGGTGTTCATCTCTAGATGGATATGGCCCTAAGTAAACTGATATGACCAGACCTGCTTTGAAAAGTCTGTTGGTGGAGCTCCTTGTTAGTAAGAGCCTTCCTGGACTGGCCTCACCATTCTGCACTTCACAAGTGTGAACCTCGTATAAGCACACAAATGGGCAGGACAGCAGTGAAACCCTCAGTCTGAACAGCACTTGGCAGCACACAGGATGCAGCCAAGGCTGTGCTTTGAGCCAGTTCTGGTCCCAAAGGTGATTATAGATGTTACCTCACGACTGTGCCTCTGCAAGGTCTTTCCTCACAGCTGGACTGCATCTGTGGGCACTGTCCTGTGCTAAAGCACGCAGATGGCTTTCCCTGCAGTGAGCTCAGGGAACACGCACAGCTGTCCACACCTGGCTGTGCAGGGCTGCCTGCAATGCCTCCTGCCACTAAAGAAAAGCACCATTTATCCCAGACTCCAAAAGTACAGGTGCCACTGCTGTGCCTCTGTCATCGCCTCTCACAGCCCCGTGCTTTCAGCACCTTGCTGGGGCTGGAATTAATTGCTGCCAAAGAGAGAACCACAGCTTGCCAGCCATCAGGAAAGCCTGCCATCACTCACCACACAGGGCTGACACAGGACCAAGATGAAGCTGGGTGTCCAAGCTGGATGTTTATCTTACTGCTCTTATTCTGCCCGTGTGTTTGTGGTTTAATGCCTGTGCGGTTAATTTGAGGGCGATAAATAGCTTTTTGAGAAAACTAATTTGTACACAGCTGCAATTAATCAGGGTGCAGAGAACAGTGCACCAGAGCTGAACGCCCTGCTGAAACACATGGCTGTGCTGCTGCCACACACTCCTGCATTCCTGTGAAGGTTAAGCCAAATTGCAGAGCCCTGGGAATTTGAGCTTGCACACATGCTGGCTCTCCCCCTACATCGGATCTGTTAGGGAAAAGCTTGAATGATTTCCACCTGGAAGCCTCCTGGGGCTTGCAGCCATTAGTTGAGAAGTTTAATAACTGCTGGCAGGGGAGGAAAAAGCCACCAGAAACAAGCAATTCAATGAATTTTTCCAACTGCACAGCTGAAATTTAGTATCTAGTCCTGTTCCTGACTGTTTTCTTTATATTGCCTGATCCTCAAACCTTTCATGGTATGACAGCAAAAAGATAGCAGCCATATGGCAGCTCCTTCTTACAACAGAGAAACCTGATAAGAATCCAGTAGTTTTAGTTGTTTCTACTGGATTCCATCTGATTGCAATAAGAAGTTAATATTCCCAAGGATGGAGAAGCTGAGGTGCACAGAGCAAGGTGTAATGTTTTAAAGCTTCTGGAATGCAGAGTGAGTTCCTGCAAACCTTGAGGACTGATCTGCAGTTGTACTGAAAGATGTGCTGACTCAGGTGAAAATTGTGAGTGCTGGTGCCAAACAGAACTTCTCTTAAATAAGAGAAAAATTCTACTTGGTGGCACCCATCATGCTTGGGCCTCATGAAATGGCTTGTAAGATGATTATTAAGGTTATTAATTAGGTTATTCACCATTTGCCTAAGGTGTATCCAAGAGCTACCAGGAAGAGGTTCAGCATTCACTATAAAAATCTTGTTATTTAAGACAAAAAAACCCAGATGAAAACCAGAAAGATTATGTTTGAAACCTGAACCTCTTTCTAATACATAGATGCTCTACATAATCACTAGAAGATGACTAATATCCTTTAAGTATTACTGCTCAATGAGTCTTAAATGCAGAAGAACAGTGATTGTACAAATGCCACAGCCATTACAAGTGATTCTTCAAAGGTCAGAGTAAAAGGTCCTCCCACATGTGCCATTATATTATGGAAGATAGTCCCAAAAGAGACTAGTATGAGATATCCCAAAAACACAAGATCATGTAATATCTGCTTTAATGTTGTTGATTTCAAAAGTGCTAGAATCAATTTTTGTGACTTGATTGAGAAACAAAAGGCAATATGGAAGTTAAATTCTGACTGTATGGGCTGGCTGCAGCTAAAGGAAGAGAATTTCACTTTCCTACCCATTTTACTTTCTGGTGCAAACACATGCAGCCTAGCAGCAATACCTTGAATAAGGGAAGCACTTCAGCTAGGGAGTAAAGCCAGGTGGCCAAAGAGTTAAAACCCATAAATGACCCTCCACTAAATTCACATCAGATAATTAGTGACAGGTTTCTATTCCTCTCTTCTTTGCAAACTCTTCAATGGCTTCAAATTTGCCATTATCTAGAAAAGGAGGGATGAGAAAAAGGGCACTCAAAATGGTTGCTTGAAGACATAAGTACTGCGGTATGCACTTGGGGAATTCGAGTTGCAGGGCAGAAAAACATCTGCATAGATCTTTAAGGAGACTGAACTTATGAACCCTGGAGTTTAAAGGCTTTTTTATGATTCTGCACAAGTTATGTGTGCTTTTTCTTCTGGCCAGAACCTTGCTTTCCTAAGAAGCAAAGTTATCCCAGTGTTGATTCCAATAAAATTATAGACAGTGTTATTATTTCTCTCATTTACACCGAGTACATGCAACCATATTCAACAGGCTATTGTCTTTGTTGCAGGCAAGAAAAAAGAGTCAACATTTCAAGATTAATCATAACAGTGGGGATAAAAAAAAGAGCCAGGCCCAGAGTTTGATGACTGACAATTCTGAAGGTAGTGAGATGTAGTTTTGGGCTGAGAAGCTGAGAGGATTTCTGTGTGGGCAATAACAGCTGCACATGCAACATCAGCTGAGAAACCAGAAACCTGTGGCAGCAGCTCTCTGGCCACAGAGAGCAGCACACAGCTTTCCCAGGCATTGTCCTGGGGAAGGCTGTGAGAAGATCAGAGAAAACAATGATAAACAATTCTTATCTTCACTTGCTGCACCTGTTGTTGTGAATATGTGGAAGCAGATTTGTTTACCAAAGGGTGATTTCTTGACTGGTCAATGGTGATGGTGTTTAGGTTGAAGGACCAATTGGCTCCACCTGTATGGTGGGTGATGGGTTTCTTAATGAGTATAATAAAGTGATTGATCAGCCTTCTGGAATCATGGAGTCAATGCTCATTATTACCTGGCTGGGGGCCTGCCACGACAGAAACCCAAGCAGGACTTCCCATCACACTTTAGCAAGGATAAAAAGCTGTGTTATTGCAGACCTTGCAGAGCAGTGGCATAGTGTCTTCTGTTATTAAACTCTGCAAAATACAAAGCTATAGCTCAAGTAAAATTTGTTATTTCAGTCAGAGACAGAAGTCCAGACTTCTAGTTTCTGCTGCTGGTTCTCATATTAGACTTTACTTTATAGGGCCATCATTATTATAGCACCTGACCAAATTTTATGTTTTATCCTCACAACTGATATAAAAACTATTAACCTCACTTTCAGAAGGCACTAAAGGCACCAAAAGGCTATCTTCCCTAAGATCATATGGGAAATTCATAAAAGGAATGAACTGACCCAATTCTCCCAGGACTCGTGTTTTGAATTTTCTTCTTTGCTCACATCCACTCAAATGTCCATAACCTCAGTTAGCTCTGGATATAATTTTATTTTCACCAAGATGGGTAAGAAGACTAAATTTTAAAGCCTTCTGAGTTGCTAGGATGAAAGGCATTACAAGAAATTCAGTGTACTATAATAATCATTGGCCTCGTGCCTTGTGGTAGTAAAACAAAATAAAATCACTACAGCTTATTATTCTTTAGATAAAATGCTTTTCTTATTTCCACTATACTTGTAGTTCTGCAGTGCTCAACTCCATAACACTCAAGCTCTCCTGTTTACTCCTGGAGCTCCAAGCCATAGTTAAGATTTGCTCTGTAGTGCCTCACAGTGAAAGCTTTGGGTGGGTACCTGTGGGCAGCCAGCAAACAGTGGCAATAAAACTGATCTCAAAATTTATTGCTACAATATACTGATTGTCTTCACTCCTGCTGTGCTGAATGGGATGAAGATAAAAAGTCAGGGATATCCTATTGGGAGTTAAACATCAGCATTACAGAGCAACCTGATCAATGCCTACACGAGCACATCAGCCAAAACCAGTGCAAAGGCACAGCAGCAGGTGAAAACCAACAGCCTTACTGTGGCCACACCACGTTCCTACTGCCTGTAACGGGACAGCTGATACAGAGTTCAACACTAAGCCTGGAGTACTCTGCTTTTATGTGACAGTAGTTCACTCAAGTGAACTAGAGGGAAAAAAATCCCTCAGGTGAAGCTAGCAGGAGCAGCAGTAACAGCTATTTGAGATGTACTTCTACAGTAACTGCTGCTGCCAGCTTTTGAAACAGGTATGAGGAGGTAGCACACGGCAGCTCAGCAGAACAAATACTCTCTTTAAGAGCTATATCCACTAAAGCTATCATGACCCTCTGCCTGCAGTTTACATGAGCCTTTCGTACCTACATTAGAGCTGAAAGGAAATGGTGTGAAAGAGAACTGCACTGATTCGAAATAAAAGTTGCACAAAAATCCTGGCTCATATCCAAGTAATTCCTGCTAGATCAATTAGTGAATTCCTATTGCCTCTTGTAGAAAAGCTCCCTTACAAGGCTTATAACTTCCCTGTGCTCTCCTGTAACAGACAAAGAAGTTGAGATTTTCTGGAGGTGACCCTTCTGCCTTCCAAACCACAGGAAGCTTTTTAGGGCTGTGCTGGTGTGAGAGCAGGGGAGCTGTGTCTGTGGCACGTGCCCAGCGTGCCTTCCTGTGCCTGCTGAGCAAGACTGCTACTGGTGGGAAGGAGTCTGCTGTACCTGAGAGCAGTGATGAGTGTAGGTGAGGAACACGATGTGGGAGGGTGTAACACACACACACGAGTAGGCATGTGGCTCTGAGAAATAGTTACAGCCGACAGAATGGCATGATTGGGAACTCTGCTGTAATTTTTTGGAGTACATGAGTGTATACTCTCTGGGCAAATGGTATCTATATGGTCATTCACTGTAAAGCATCATATGTAGCTATGTACACTTTGATGAATTTACTGAAGATCTCTGAGCATGGTTTAAACTTTGCCCTCTCACCTTACATGTTGGCCAGTATGGGAGGGACCAGTGCATTCTAGGACAAGGGATTTTTATGCAACTAAATAGAACACCCCTTCTCTCCCCTTCTTGGTCTTGTCAACTCATCCAACAGCAGATTGTTGAATTGCCACCTTTGCTTGTCTTGTCCGTGAAGCAGATGTTTTGGGTTTAATTCCATCATGTACCTGGAACGTGCATGAAGCAGTTAGTTCTTTGGGATATAAATAATGGGAAACCTTCCCATCACTAACAAAGCTTTCCTCTCTGCAACAAGTAGGCAGAAAGCTGAACTGAGCTAGAGAAGATGCCTCTACCTATTTCAAATCAGATCAAATTGAAGTCTCCAAAGGCAAAGGCATGGACCAATTTGTTTTAAGTGGTTTCTTCCTTCCTGGTGTTGAAAGAAAAGATGACTATCACTCATATTATGCTTTCTCTTCCCTCTAGTCCAAAACTTCTGCTTGATCCTTGAAAACAGCAGCCTGTGTAATCTTTTTGGTGGCTGGCAGTCTGTGGGGCAGGAAAGCAATCCTTGCAAATGAAATTCCTCCAGCATTTACAAACCAGACAAGAGAAAAGGAGGCTGAAGTGAAAAGGAACCTTTTGTTTTCAGCATGGAGCAGAGCACAACAAGGAAATAAGAAGATTAATAAACCTGTCATAGACTTTTTCTTTATGGAGCAGAAGCACAGTTATTAGGTACCCACAAAGAAGGCATTCTGGATATATGACTCCTAATACCTCGTCCATAATACAGCACTGTGCAGAAGGCATACAACTTTTCAAACAGTTGTCAGAGACAGAAATAAATACAGTGTCTTAGTGGAAAAAAATGGCCAGAAGGATTAGAAGTGATCATTGGGGTGGTGCAGGCAGAAGTCAGAGAGCTCTCTCTGACAACGTGTTTTCATACATGATACTTGTCAGAAAGAAAAAAAAACTTATTATTATTATTATTATTATTATTGTTATTATTGTTATTATTATTATTATTTTTCTTTTACTAATCAGGGTGAGGTTTTTACTGCTCATAAAACGTGACAAATTGATAGTGGTGAAGAGAAAGGAAAGGCCACAAACACAGAGCTCTGCCAAGCATATCTCCATCCACAATTGTGGCACTCTTTGTTAAACATGGGTCACACCACCCATTTGATCTGACTCATCTGAAGGCACCAAACCCCACTACTAATCCTCCTCACTGCTAATTGGTAACTTCCTACAATTTCAGCTCTTCCTACAGTTCTGACAAAGTACAGTGATCTTTGTATCATATTTCTCTTCAGTTTTTTATGTCTGGCGTCAACTGCACATGCCACCATGGTCTGTAGCATTCCTTCTTATCCCAATGCTGACCTCCTCAAAATGAGCAGAATGTTCTAATATTTGAGTTATGCAAGTACTGTCATATCTCCTAATGCAATAAAGCTAAATTTTTTGTCATGCACTGACTCCATTGCACAGTCTTACCCATCTGCCTGTCTGTCTACTTTGCCAGCATCACAGATTTGGGGGGCAAAGAAGTATCAGAGTGTCTAAGCCTGGATGCAGATGGGCATATTGGGAAAGATCAGGTGAGGAATCAAAGGTGGTTTGTCTGCTGTTACAAATGTTGAATAAAGGATGTTTTGTTCTGTAAATTTGTGTATTAATACTTTGAACTAAGTAACAGCCATTTTTTTTTTACATATGGATACTGCTAAAATGCATTTGCTGCTGTTTTTTGTTTGTGTTTTTTTTTTTTTTAACATTCAAATATTATCAGCAAAAGCTTCAGGTAACTGCAATAAAAACATTTACCAATTATTGTTTATGCCTTCATGATGACATTCAATCATGCTGCCTCCACGCTAACTAATATAAATTGATTCTGAAATTAGAAACTTGGAAGATCTTTTCTATCCTTTGTTCAGCAGTTTGCCATTTGATATACTACAATTCACACAGGAACCACTACAAGACTATTGCATAGCTCAAATTTCTTTATAGACAGCCTCATTTAAGACCTGGTCCTGACAAAGAAAAGAAAATTATTTTCAGTGATGGATGATCTCAAAAGTGAAATTTTGTCTGATCTGTTGCTAGAAGCAAGGACCACATTCCTGACTTGAGACAAGTTGGTCAGGCTCAAATATCAGAAACTGCAAAGCTTTCAAACGAAACTGAACTTGCACCTGAATAGAACTTTTCCTCTGAGATTTAGATAAAGGAGGGTTTTTTTCCTTATGAATGAAGCAGTGTTTATTAGAGCTCTGGCTGAAGCAACAGGTACCCTACTACAGTCAAAGCAAAACAGCTGACAATCCACCAAGATTGGCAACACTTTTTCAGTTTCACTGACTTACCTATCTTTCACTCTCCCTCCCTAACCTAATCTCTTTCTCTGATCTTTCTCCTCCTTGCCTCCCACATAACTCTCTGTTCACACATTATTTCCACTGTTTCAAGGAAATGACATAGCATAAAAATGAAACAGCATAGCACAAAACCCCACCCCTTTCTTATGTTGTACTAAAATGTTATAAAAGACACGAGTAACTTCATTCTTTTATAAAAGACAAGAGTAACTTTATTCTTTCATCCCCAAAAGTAAGCAAGAAACTCACCTCTGACCCCAAACCTGGCACCTGGTGATCCCTAGATATGATTTACAAAAGACAAAAATGAAGTTGCAGTAGTAACAGCTCAAATTACATCAAAACAAAAAGCTGCATTGCTCTCTGGCTGGCTTGCAGCCAAACACAGTAAGTTGTAAAGTAAGGCCAGTTTTTACAGCAGCCCTTCTCTTTGTCATGGTACTGCTACAGACATCATCAGCCTCTGGCTTTGAGCTTCTTTCCTCAGTACCCTACTGTGCACAGAAATGTACAAATATGCAACTTAGTTTTATGGACAAGGCCAGGGCAATGAAGCAGTGATTTGTCCTCTCAATAAGGGGGAACGACAACTTCATATAATTAAGCCCTTCATTCACTCTGCCACTAAGCTTTATTCACATAATTTTTTAATGTAACATAAACAAGATTTATGGGTCATTACTCAGACAGGTGTGCTTCATACTACATCTTTCAGATCTCAAGCCAGGAAAATGAAAACAGGAATGGCAAAATTACTTGGCTGCAAGCATTCAGGGAATGTGGTGAAAATGTTTCATGACAAACATTAAGTTTCATTTTCTATCTTCCAACAAGATTGACACTACATTTTTTTCACTCCTCCCCTCTTTCCTACCTTTTATACTTTACTGAAAATGGCATCTTTCTGATACCAAATTAATTCAAAATCAATTAATTGCTCTCCTAACTCCATAAACTAAGTGCTGCAAAAGTGAAACATTCACCTCCCAAATAAATCAAAAATCTAATCTTGTTAATTTGCACCCTTCATAATACAATACAATCTGCTTTTTGTACCTGGTGTGTAGGGCTTAGGGAAGATGCTCTTCTCAGCACAGTGATGGCTAGACCACTTCCTTGCTAATGTGCAATTCCATTCAGAAATAACATTTGTTGGGCTAATTCTACCTTCTGACAGTGGAAATGAATGTGCTTCTGCAATTGCATATAAATGGTCTCTGGCATTATTTTCCTTTAGCTTCTACATACTGCCAATAGGCTTCTCTTGATGCAGTACCCACAATTTCCAGAGATTTTTTATTCAAAATAAAAGCCATTTCATCTAATTACCTTCACTGATGGCTTTGATTAGTGCATTTTCTACTGATATAATCAATTCCTATATCTTAACCAGGCCCACTAATTTCTTTCATCATGCAAACTAACTTGAACCATCATAACTACATCTTCAGCATTCTATATGACCTGTCCTGTTTCCACAGTGAAAGTGGAAAAAAGCTCTGACAGAGCTTTGCCTATTCAAAAGGCTCCTACATGAAGGTGAAATCAAGTGGATAAAATTCATCTCATAAGGTAACTGAAGAAGTGTCACACCACAGGAGGTATTCAATGATTGCAGTAAACGTTTCACTTTCTTGGACAACAGTCTTTTAAAATCCCCAGAGAAGAAGGCCTAACTTCTTTATTGGATCAGCACCTGCAGAAATCTGGACTGGATATGCCATTCCTTCTTTTGTTGCTTTCCAATATCCCCCCTTCCCCCCCACCCTGGTCTTCATGAAAATTGGGATTAAAAAATGCAGCTTTAAGAATTAAGTGGATTTTCACTTAAATCTGAATCACCAGCCTCTCCTGTTCTAAACTACTTCTGCACATTACTATACAGCTTTTGCACTCTGCAAAAGACAGATGCAAATAAGAAATGAGGGAAATGAAGCATGAACAGACCAGAAAGACAAATATGTAGCCTGTTAGGGATCTAAGACATTTAGTGCTCTGCTTATGCTGAAGGATTGTAAAAAGTTACAAAAAAACAACATATAAATGCAAAAAATATTTTGGGGAACATTAGCTTCAAACTCTGTGACTTTTGCAGATCAAGAGATATAGTTACAGACACATATTATAGGGTCTTTTTCGCTAGCTCACAGAATCTTGGAGCAGATGAGATGCTGTTTTTTAACTTACCTGAAGAACCTTTTAATCACAGAACTGTAAGGAACAGAGACAACTTTGACTCAAAATTACTTCTGCAGAGGCCTGTCGCTGATTTAAAGCCATAAAGGGTGAGAGAATTCCATCCACTTCTGAAAACTCTTCCCACTCTGAAATTTGAATGTGTAACTTCTCCACCAAAAAGAAAAACCAACTGTTCTGACAAGAAAAGCTTTCACATTGTACTTCACTACCCAGGAAAAAAGTTTCTAGTATTCCAGCCTAAAATCATGCTGTTCTGAGTGCAACTATTTACATATTACAGCTTGAACAGAGAGGGAGATACAAGATCATTTCACAGACACATTGGCCAATTAAGTATATGGAGTTAATCATAATTACATCCAAGTATGCCAAGCATGACTAGAGGTAATCACAAGGGAAACACATCTTTGTTCAATTGACAACAGAAGCAAAATTTCTCGTAAAATTCAGAAAAATTTTTATTAATGCTATCCAGTAGCAGAACTATTCCAGATAATTTGAATGACCATATTTTACTATATCAAAGCTAACATAATTCCATATCAGTTTTACAAATTTGTGTATATAAGAAGAATTTAATTACTGTGAAAGTTGAAATAATAAGTGTACGTGCAAAATAAACTGTGCATTAGAACAGTATGTGTATTTAAATGATGAAGGTACCTATTCATACAGACTAACATCTTATATTTGGTAAAGCAAATAGAGAGAGAAATATTTCTTTTAATAAAGCCAAATGGAAGGTTTTAAACCAGTGTGGATTTGAAAGACAAAGCTGTTTTTTCATTTCCCTCACTAATGAGAAACAGATCATAGAATTACTAGTTATTAGTAGGAGCTATTGTACCATTTGTGTGTGCAGTGTTCTATGTGCAATGCTACCTACTATGTACGGAAATTGCACAATGCAGTCCTGTGGAAAAAATACTTGCAATCTAAATTAGAAAATTCTGATACTAGAGGCAATAAAGCCATGTGGTGCTGCATAGCAGATTGGCTGATTTTCCCTGTTTCTCAACCAGGTAACATTATCTGCATGGAGTTCTGGGCTGCCATGGTTAAACTGCTCCCAATATCTGTGCACAATTGTCCACAGCTACCTTGCCTATCTCTGTACAGGACTACAGCATTCTGTGCAGGTATTTAAAAATATTTTACCGAGGGAAGAAGTCAGAGCCCAAAAAGGCAGAGTTAATTGATGTACTGTTTATTAGACTTGGTTTTAATAGCAGTCAATAACAGCTCAGAGCTAGTGTTTTGTAATGTGACAGGCTGGTTTTGGAGGAGGATGTGAAGGAAGACAGTCTGCTTTGTGCTCTGTTGACGTGAGCACGCAGCACCTGGTAATGCTGCAGCTCGGAATCACATGAGCCATTAACAGAAAACAAAGTCACTGAAGCAAAAGACAGGAAAGCCACAATACATCTTGGAGTCAGTCCCAGCTAGGACAGGCTCCTTGACAAAAGTTCAGGATGAAAGTGGTATAGTGCAGATACCAGCAAAAATGCCAGGAAGAAATTGTTTGCAGAGAAGGAGAATGAAAGATAATCTCTGCATCACATCTGCAACACGAAGCTTTAATTAACATTTCACAAGCCCTGGCACACTTAAATGTCAGTTTCTGTTTGGTATGGAAAAATCTGTGGGGGGTTTAGAACCACAGTTATGGGTGAGACACAAAGGCGGGTGTGTGATTAGGACACAGCTGAAATAAAATCAAGCTGCCCTTCCTTGTGGCCACGTGAATCACGACAAAAATAGAAGCAGCTGTTACTGTTGGTTTGGTCCCACTGGGGACAGCTATTGCCACTGGCATGAGTAACTGGCTAGCTGCTAGCATTGCTGTAGTGGTTCCACTGGCACAGATCACCACTTTCCTGTCTGCAACAGCTTTATGAAAATATCACTGTTCAAAAATTTCCATTTGGTTCAATTTCTTAGCTGATTGCTTTCTTTAGCCATTAATACTCTAAGTGTTTTTGGGACTAAGCCCCCACAAGACACTTTGATGTAAACTAGATCACAGGCAACAGAACTGAAAAGTTATGTATTTCAACACGATACAAATTTGCTAAGCAACAATATTTTCAGTTCTTTCTTGGGGAGACTATTCCAGAGTTCACCAAAGCTTGATTTTATGAAATTGCTTCTGCTTTAAGTCTAAGTTTATTTAATCTTAGCTTTCAGCCCAATACACCCAGTTGCCTCAATACAGTTATATGCCCTCAATGCATCGCTCTAAAGCATTTATACCCCTTAAATATGTAATGTCTATCACAGTTCTCTTGCTTCAGAATCATTTAGCAAACAAGGCACATTCATAATTTGTGTAATTTCTTATCAGCTCAGCTTGTGTTCTAATTTTTACCTCTTTTTTTTTTGCTAGTTAGGGATCTGAAGCAGCATGCAACAATATCACAGGAGAGGCAGTTCTGTTCAAAGTTATTTTGAAACTCTTTCTTTGGGCTTGACAAGCTTTGCAGACAGGCAACTTACAGGGTCATTTTCTATTTACATAGCAGTATGGTGTCTTGGCAAAAAACGGGCAAAGAAGAGCCTTGTGTTCCTGTCATCATCTACAGCATCATCTGCTGACTTGATGAAGCATCTCCATTTCCTGTGCACGTAGCACTATCTAGATGCTCTAATTCAGCTGTTGCTGCACTAAACTCAGAAGTAGGAGATATAACTATTTCTATGGCTACCTAATTGTTTCACTGCTTTTGTTGATGTGACTCATGGATCATACTGCACCATCTCTGGAACATCCCTAGCTCCCTTTAGCTTGTGGCTTAGCAAATGTACTTCATGCATCAAGATTCAAGCAGTTCTGTGTGGTCTCTCCAACAGACACTTCAGAAAGTTAAAAGCCCCATTCCTCTGATAGTGTTATAGAGGCACTGTTTCAATTTCTTCATATAAAATTGTTTCAGAGTTTTCAATACATAAGATGTCCCAAATGACCTTTATCTGTTTTTCCCAGAACTGTAAAGACCATTACCCTTAGAGGTACATCTGAACAACACTTCAAATTAGGATAACATAACTTTTGACCTCGACAGTTACTCTATGCTTATCCTCTGTCCCAGGAGAAGAAAGTTTTTTCTTTCAAAAGGTATAACAGGAGGCAATGTGGATACAAATTTCATTTCATAACATCAGAAGCAGCTGCCTCTTTGCACCAGTGTGTGTACACACTATAAATTAAAATATAAGCCTATGAATGTACAGAGGGATTATTAGAAAGGGGAAATGGATTTTGAAGCATTTTAGGTTGTAGATGTTTGGAATGATGGAGCCCTGCAATTGTAACTGACTGCAAGTCAATGAAGAGAGGCCCTGCAGAGAAACCTTGACAAATTAAGAGTGCTAGACAATCACCAACCATATGAAGTTCAACAAGTGAAAATTATGGGTTCTGCATTTGCCCTGGGGTAGGGAAACCCTGGATGTGTGGGCAGATTGGAGCATGAGAGGCTGAAGATCAGCACTGCAGAAACGGACCTGGGGGCCCTGGTTGATGGCAAGGTTGATGAACCTGAGCCAGCAGTGCCCTGGCAGCCAGGAGGGCCAGCCCTGTCCTGGGGGGCATCAGGACAGCATGGCCAGCCAGGCAAGGGAGGGGATTGTCCTGCTCTGCTCTGAGCTGGGGTGGCTCACAAGATTAAAAAGACATCAAACTATTACAGACCATCCAAAGGAGGGCTACAAAGTGGTGAAGGGTCTGGAGGGGAAGCTGTATGAGAAGTGGCTGAGGTACTTTGGTCTGCTCAGCCTGGAGGAGACTGAGGGGAGACCTCACTGCAGTTACAGCTTCCTCACGAGGGGCAGGCACTGATCTCTTCTCTTTAGTGACCAGTGACAGGAACGCGAGGAAATGGCCTGAAGCTGAGTCAGGGGAAGTTTAGGTTAGATACAAGAAAAAGGTTTTTCACCCATAGGGTGGTTGGGCACTGGAGCAGGCTACCCAGGGAAGTGTCACAGAACCAAGCCTGACAGTCTCCCGAGGTCTCCCCTGACAGAGCTCAAGAAGCACTTGGACAACACTCTCAGGCACATGGTATGATTCTTGGGGAAATTCTGTGCAGGGACAGGAGATGGATTCTGTGATCCTTATGGGACCCTTCCAACTCAGGATATTCCATGATTCTATGAATGTTAAATAAATGCTTCAGAGAAGAACCTAATGAAGCTTTACCCTTGCTTATGACTATTAAACTAACTACATCTACTTTACCTTTCTCTGATGCTTATATTTATTAATTCATTTCGTGATGAGATTATAATTTGTATTTATATACTATGTACCTAATATAATTTTGTATATCTGCATGAATACATGTGACTAATGAAGGAGGCAGGACATTGAGGTGCTGGAGTGGGTCTGGGGAAGGGCAGGAAAGCTGAAGANCTCAGGATATTCCATGATTCTATGAATGTTAAATAAATGCTTCAGAGAAGAACCTAATGAAGCTTTACCCTTGCTTATGACTATTAAACTAACTACATCTACTTTACCTTTCTCTGATGCTTATATTTATTAATTCATTTCGTGATGAGATTATAATTTGTATTTATATACTATGTACCTAATATAATTTTGTATATCTGCATGAATACATGTGACTAATGAAGGAGGCAGGACATTGAGGTGCTGGAGTGGGTCTGGGGAAGGGCAGGAAAGCTGAAGATCTGGAGTACAAGTCTTATGAGGAATGGCTGAAGGAGCTCAGGGGAGGCTCAGGGGGACACCTCAGGAGAGAGGTCAGGAGAGACCTTAATACTCTCTACAACTACCTGAAAGGAGGTTGTAGCCAGGTGGGAACTGGCCTCTTCTCCAGGGACAGGACAAGAGGACATGGTCTCAAACTGTGCCAGGAGAGGTTAAGGTTGGACATTAGGAAGAAATTGTTCACAGAAAGGGTGATTAGACACTGGAATGGGCTGCCCAGGGAGATGGTAGAGTCACCATCCCTGGAGATGTTTAAGGAAAAGCTGGACCTGGTACTTAGTGCCATGTTCTAACTGACAAGATGGTGTTGGGACTCAGGTTGGACTTGATGACCTCAGGGGTCTTTTGCCACCTAATTGATTATGTGATTCTGTGAAAAACTTTGTATTTTGAATGTGTGCAAGGATAAGCTCTTCTGGTGCCAGTGAATGAAGAATTTAGACATTTATTTGTGCAAGGGTAAATGTGAGCAGGAATGTACAATGTGTGTCTATAAGGTGCAAAGTCGAATTAAAGACAGCCATGGGAGTTCAAGTATAAATATAAATAGTCAGCTCCCTGTTTGAATGAAAATCTTAGGTAGGCAGAAGCTTAGAAAGGCAGTGCAATTCTGTTTTCTTTTGTGAAAATTCTTTTGTAAGCCCGTCTTTTAGGTTTTGAAGGTTTTTGGAGTACTTTTTATATTCTTGCTCTTCCACATGCAGCAAAATATGTTCTGAAAATGATAGTTATCTGTGAACTCAGCAACTCTGCCAACTAGAAAAACAGCTTTCAGCCCCACAACCCGTTTGGAGCGATAAAGAATTGCTGTGGTCTTGCACTGAAATGGACTGACTTCATTATCACACTCAATGATGGTTTTAACTTCATATTTCCTCAGCTCTGCCTGAAGGAAAAATGATAGCTCTGATAACCAAAGAATATTATTAAAGATAGTTTCCCAGGGAGTTTAATGATAACTGCATTATTTCTCCTTAAGAAAATGAAATTGTGAAGCTAGTTATGTTAGATGTGCTTAACATTGGGAGACTTAGTACTACTGGGTTTTAAAGGGCAAGCTGGCTTGATTTGTTTTTTATACCTATGTGTGTTGGATTATTCAATGGAACTGTTTTTGGGTCACACTTTGAAGGTAAAGATGAAGTCTTCCTAGTAAATGATCTTTTAATCAGATTGTGGTCTTTTCTTTGGTGCTTGTAAACAATGAAAATGAAGTCTGTATTTAGTTATTCATCCACTGTGTATTTCACTGTTTGGTGGCATTAGGGATTTCATGACAGAGAGAACTTTAACTTTACCAGCCCCTCCTTATCTTTGGCATACATTGGACAGTTGATCTTGCTGCTATGTATAAGATTAGTGGACATTTTTTTTAAACTATGTGCACATGTTGATGGGTGTTTCCAGGCTCAAAATCCTCTTAAAATGGTTTCTTCAAACACAAGGTAATGAATTATACACAGGAATTTGTTATTCTATTATACAATAAATTCTTGTATTTCAAAGGATAAAGGGATGGATTCTGTCTTTGGTTGTATTTCACTAAAATGGTAATTATAATCTGGTATACTACCATTACTGATATAACATGGGTTGCATTAACATCCTTCCAGTGATAAGAAATGTGCCCTGACTTTATGAGTTCACATTTTAAGCAGCAGATACTTCTATCTGAAAAGACAAGCCAAAAGGAACCCTTTAATCTGAAATTGAAATATGCTTTATAAATTTTCTTTCACCAAATTTAATGTCATCCTTAGGGAGATAGTAATCACCAAGCAGATCAGATGAGTGATCTATCTAGACCAGTATCACACATTCCCCAGAGCAGATGCCAGCAGCTGTCTCCAGAAGACTGTACCCACAATTTCATGAGGTACCATGAACCCCAGTTACTGTTTCTCTACAGTTTCATAGTGTGTTTCTGTTAGTGCCTTAAAACAAGTTGAAATCTCCTTTTGGAGTCCTACAAAATATTACTGAGGAGTTTCTCATTAGTATACATTTGTTTAATCCTCTTTTGAGCACCGATAAATTCTTTGGTTTAGGCTCTTTTTTGTAATTAGTTTTATAGGTTAATTATCTTTTGAATAAAGCACATTTTCTTCTATCATCTGCAAAAATATCACCTTTCAAATCCTCTGAAATCTTCCTGTTCTTGCAATTTTGGAAAGGACAAATAAGAACATTCAGTATTTCCTCCCCAAATCATTCAGGAATTTTCCTCATGCCTGCCTGCCTTTTTTTTTTTGTGACAGCCACAGCCTCCTAAGTATTTCCTGCTGTAATTTACTCTTGTGTCCCTTGTGAACATCAACAGCTGTTTTTTGAACTTCCTTTAGTTATACCACTTCATGATTCTATGAGCAGAAATAAATGCTACATCCTTGGTAAGGATGTATCACTGTTTTATATAATGCTGTGATCAGTGGAATTTTCTACCCCATTATTCCTGTATCACAGTGTAATACTTGCTTTTTGACTTCTGCTGTGCAAGGAGCAGATGTTTTTACAGAGCTTCTGGCAATGTCCCTTAGGTTTCTGTTTTTTCTCCCTGAATGGTTACAGTTAATTTAGAACCTAGTAATGTGTATGAACAATTCAAATTATTCCTTGCAATGGGCATTAGTTTGTAGTTGTCAACAAAGGATTGTGTATGATGTTCTGCTGCCAATACAGGTGCCTCTGAAACTCCTCACCGTCTTCTTAAACACAGACTTCCATAAATAATTTCTTATTATCTGCAGATCTTGCAACTTCATTGCCAATTCCCTTTCCCACATCACTGATTAAATACAGTGGTCCTCAAACAGAAGTTTGAGGCACTCTTCCATTAACCTTTTGCCATTTTTCTATTAACCTGAAAATCAAGCATCTATTTCTCTTTTTGGTCTCCTGTCCTTTGCCAGTTTCAAATCATGACAGACATTTACCTATCTGACAGCTTCACTTCCTTGTCAGCTCTTACAAGGAATTTCTGAAAGACTAAATAAGTTCCATTTATTTGTTTCACTATCCCCACTGTATGGATGGCACAGAATTAATACTGGCAGACTGGAGAAGCACATTCAATCCCAGATTCTCACTTTCATATTATATTAACTTAGGTGCTGGTTCATACAGTAAATTCATTTAATTACCAATCCAACCAATTTTCCTAAAGTCACAATCACTGAGCTATATAAATAGGTACTGAAATGATGTGTACTCTGCTTCTGTTCTACAGCAGTTATTTTCATGAATCTTTTTCGAGCTGATGAAGATTTGCTCATCCATTCTATCTGAACCCCCTTTTTTTTAATTTAACAACCCATCCCTTTATAATATTCTCATCTATCTTCCTGAAAAGAGCAGGTTTGAGGCATGTTTCCTCTATCATAGAACAGCTTCCAAGAAATTATTCAGCAACTCTCTAACACTTTCTAGGAAGTGTAATTTCTCCCTTTACTCCTTCATTGTCAAACCAACACAGAGATACTTTATTGAACATTCTGATTCTGATATTCCACCTGTAAAAATCATTAGCCTGTTACTGCAGACAGTTAACTAAGGACTTCCAAAACAATTTGTCTTAAAGCTAGTGACTTGAGAGGAACTAGAGAGAGAAGTCCAGGATCATGAACAATCCTGTAAATTTATTCTATCACATTACCAGCTCCAGTATTTAAGCAGAAAAAGAGGGGAAGAATATTCAAACTGAAAGTGCCTGGAGAACAACAGAGAGGGGAATAACAGAAGAACTGGATTTTTCAAAACCAAACTATGTCAAAGCAGCCAGTTTTCTACATAGATTGTTGTTGAGGGTAGAACCAGAACTTTATACCTTGAAATTCCTTCAACAGAGTTTCACATGCCACAGGGAAACACATTTCTACAGAGTGACACAAAACCAAGTGAAAAAACATATTCTGAGAATAATTAGCAGAGGTTCTGAATGAAAATGGGAGGTTTTTTAAGTCTGTTTGTCCTGCTTTTGGTATTAATATTTAAGTTGTTTAGGACTTGGAAGATAGAATAAAAACCAGGCTGATAAAATCTTCATCTTAATCAAATTTGGAATTTGCCACAAAACTGAATTTACTTCAAATTCATTCTGAAATTTAAAATACAGCAGATGCAATGCAATAAAACACAATTTCTACAGTGGTTTAGAATAAACCTGCCTGACTGTATTATGAGGAGTGATCAGCCTGGCAGCAGTTGTGAAGAGGAGGACCTAGCAGCATACACAGCAGTGAAAAAACTCATGCTGATATTAAAATAGGGAACAATAAAACAAGGTGTATAAATACAGTTATAGCTTATTGCAGAAACACAAACCACGGGTCTACTATAGCCTCCTGTACAATGTATTCAGTGTTGGTAAATCTTTCCCTTAAATACTGTATTTGGGTGCTACAAAGCCTGTGAAGTTACAGGGCAAACAGCTGGAGACTCTGCAGGACACAGCAACAAGAACAGTCAGAGCTCTAGAAAACAAAGACCAGAAGAAAGATGAAATAACCTGTTCTTTTGCCTAGAAGCCTGGGCCTGAACACGGCAGCAGTACTACAATATGTTAAAGTGTGCTGCAAAGAAGGTGACTTGAAAGATGGACATGACAAGAATCATGAGCTCAGTTTGAAGAAATGGAGGTTTGAGATAAAACATCTGTCTAGACTGAGCAGGTGGTTTTGTGAGCTTCTTTTCACCCTCATTATCTAAAATACTTACTCAAAAGAAACAAAAAAAAAAGAAAACAGCTGCAAGAAAAATGCTGAAGGTATCAGAAATGGCCTTGGGCAATTGGGAACAGGCCATGACACTGGGGAATCAAGTCAGTACTATGCTAGTTAGAATACTTCTTGGCTCCCTATTTTAAGCCATGAGCAGCAATTGAAATGACTGCATCCATCATAGAGAGCACCATCTAGTCCCAGTAAGTGAATTGAGTCATATGCTCTGGATTCACCCTGTGGCATGGCACTGATTCACTGTGCAGCCTTAGGCAAAACACTTGAGCTTTCTGCACTTGCTTTCCTTCTCTGAGGGAAGAGTACATAACCTACCTCAAAAGCACATCACAAGTGAATCATGGTAGAAGCCCTGGTTAAAACTGTTCATCATCAAGGAATCTGAGAAAAAGCTTGCTTCCTAGAACACACTTTCAGATAACTTAAGGGCACAGGATCATTGCTCTCTGCCACTGTGGCCAATGCCTGCATAACACAGGTTGTTTTGATCCTTTCAGGCAGGCTGTCAGAACAGCTGAAATAGTTCCCAACAAATACACAGAAAAATCTCAGCAGATGGTCGCCGCGTATCCTTTCAGCCTATTTCTCTGCTTTTTGCCTGCCTTCTTGAGCAGAAAAATCACTGCTCCTAGTGCACTCCTACTGAAGGCATTTTACAATGTTCCACAGTGAAACAAATCATTCCAGTCTAAGGTTGTTCTACAAGACATTCCCCTCTGAAGTTCCTGGGCAATCCCAGGTCCTGTGTCTCCTACTTGACATCACACTACCTTGCTTTCCTCTGTGCACTTAATTTTCATTCAATCTTTAGGTTTTTATGACCATTAATTCAATGGACCATTATCCTAGAACAGATCCATTTTCACTCTTTACAACCAGAAAGTTAGAGTCCAAGTGTTGAATTCAACATCACAAAGCAGGGCAACAGCTGAACTGAAAACAGGTTCAGGTTGATCTGATTTCCATTTCTGTGCTATGATAACCTACATATATGTATATGTGAGTATGCATGGATATATATGGATTCATATTAGATGTATTTTGTATTTCCATATGTGCATGTGTAAAACAGTTTGCTTAGCTGTGAAGACAAATAGAAGCATATGATTCCAGTTTCCCTTTACTCTGTAAAAGTATATTCCAAACAGGTTCAAGTTCAAAATATGCATGAGACAACTAAGTGTTTTAAACTATATCTTTCAGGGAATAATGAACATTTCTTAAGGAGTCTAGGGGAAAAAGAGTAGAAATTGTATATGTTGGCTAAAAATCTTTTAATTACTGTGTGTCTTATTTAGAAAGCCAAGTCTGACCTTCTATTTTCTGGAGAGCTTGCATTCCTAATTTTGGTTGCTTCTTTCTTTGTTGACTACAGAACTGATACACTTTGATTTTCACACATGACTTATCTAGTTTCCATGTGCTTCAAAGCTGTCCAGCCTGAAGGCATCTATTCTGGCCTCAGTCCAAGGCAGACTTCAATATTAGTGGCAACTGGGGACATGCACGATAGGGGAACACAAGTCCTCTGCTCTTAGATTTCTCTATTTAAAGGAAAAGGCTAAGCTGTCAAATACAAAAAATGGAAGCTGTGACAGGGCACAATGGAGAAGTCACTCCATTGGATAGAAAAGAACAAGAAAATTGTTTGCCTTTTTGAGAGACTCCAATTGATAAGTGACACTCCTGTCACCTTTTTAAATCACCTGATCCAATTCTCTACTAAGCAGTTCAGAAAAATCTATAGGCAGCAGAGTCTGTGCCAAAGCAGATCAGAGCATCAGTCAGTCCTCCTGGTTACAATACCCTGCCCCTTCACGTGCCTGCAGAGAGCAGCAGTTTCTCTCATCTCCTATTCAGCCCTGCACTGTAGCAGATCAGATAACCTCACTCAGAATGAGCACCTGTATTCATATCTGGCAGCAGCCACATGAACCTACACCATCACTCTGTTGATACTCACTGTCCTATACACAGGAAGGAGGCAGTGAATTTGTTCTATGTGAGAAAGGTCTTGTACCACACTATTGCAATATCTGAGCACCTTACAGCACTATTTTAAAGGCAGTGACTGGATAGATGGAGCAATTGCTTCCTCTCACTTCATCAGCCTTACTTATTCACCTGGAAAACATATTTTCCTTTGGCAGAGACGAAGATCATAAGCTTTTTCCTGCATTCTTCTCTCACAGAAACAGCAATCTTGGGTAAGAGGTAGGCTAGAGAGAAGAAGTAAGGGAAATTTCAAGGTGATAAAGTGATCACTAGCTATTAGAACAATCACAGAATCACAGAATTTCAAGGTTGGAAGAGACCTTCAAGATCAGAGTCCAACCCAAAGAAGTGAGAGACAGGAAATACTTTTTCCTGTTGCAGCTCTGCATCACTCACAAGAATGAGGGAGCAAAGAGGTGGGGAAGCTGGGATGAGCAGAGGTCCTATGCAGAGTCATGATTCTCTGCAGATACAGAAGCACTCTGCAACTTGCCTGTACAGAAGTCTGGTATAAGTGGTGTTGATTTCATAGCTGGTTGTTTCTCACAGAAGAGCAGAGCACAAAACAGCACTGCTTCAGGAATACATTACAGCTAAAATATGTGAGTGCATATGCAAATTAAGCATGGCTTTCCACTCCTGCAACATCACTGAGTATCCCCCTGTGTCAGAGAGTTTGGGAGTGCCTGTTGTGCTGGCACCAACCTACACATCAAAGCTCTGCTATTTCTACAAGGAATAGGGGGGTAAGTGTCTCTTCCTTTCTAGCCAGTGATTAATCACTCTGCACTGCAGCAGAAGCCATACTCCATAGGCTTCTGACTGCCAGTGTTACAGAAACACAAGGATGGCCATTTGATGGAAAATCGTTACCTTCCCTCTCCTGTGTATGACCACACTGATAGCTGCACAGCAGAACTACATCAACAACCTGTAGAAGCTGCAGAGTTTAACAACACACTTTCTTCAACTCTGCTTTCAGAAGCATCATCCTAGAACTGCAAATGTTCTTTTAAAAACCCAATCCTTCTGAGACTTTAGAGAATCTTTCTTTAAAAAAGTCTGGCAACAGTGAATTTCAACAGTGCTGAAGGCCAAAGATTTCCCATTGCAAATATCTTTCTATCAGCAGGTCATAATCCCATTCTGTAGAAATAATATCCTTCATTAAGAGAACTTGTTTCCCCCAAAGTCATACATCTCTGGTCTCAGCAAAAAGGTGCCATTTAAGGGGAACAGACTGATGCTCACTCTGATCACATGCTCAATGTGTACACATACAAGAAAGAGCACTGAGGGTATTTCAGTGATCAAGCTCTTGATTTATCCCTGAGCACAAGATTTCAGCTAGTGATTTCAGATTTAAAGGCTTTAACTTTTCTCCTCATGTTAGGAAGTTTCTCAGGTTATAGCTCTATCCCTTAGATATTGGGATCTATCAGAAAATGACAGAAATTATGCCCTCAATAACGGAATATATTAACTTCCAGAAATGGGATTGCTAGTGGAACATACTTGGAAACTACAGAAAGCATTTTTATAAAAAACTCAGTGTATTACAAACAATAAACTAATAGATCTGTGCCACTGAGATAGAACTTTTAAGGACCGATCAGTCAAGATATTCTTCAATAAAATAAAACAAATAAACTAGATCACCCTACTCCCACCTATGATGTTCATACTATTTGTCTAAAAATACAGGATCAGTATCCAAAGTGTAGTGCATTTCAGTAATATTCAATTCATTAGTCATTAAATCAAAGACCATATAAAATATCTCTTTAATAATACATGCATCTGTTTAAAAAATAAAATTACAATTTTTATGGAAAGCTTTTTTATCCTCAGTTATAAATGAAGAGAATTTGCATTGAAGTGCATAAACTAAAGGGAGAGAGAAAGAGGAAGATGAGAGAAAGTGTGTGAAAGAAAAGGAGTGTAACTGATTGCAACACAATTTATTAGCTTCAAAGGTCAAGGCAGCCAGTTTTTTTTATTGGATCTGTTTACCTAGGGGCATTTGCAGTGCCTTGACCTGAAACAAACAAGTTGCTGTGGCAGTGCTTCCATATATTTATGTCATTCCTAGGCTAATGCAAGCATTTCTTGAAGTCTTAGTGCAGCACAGCTAGCTCTGTGCAGTCATTATCCATTCCAGGCAACAAGCAGTGGCACAGAACCATCAAATAAGTTTTTTCAACCTTCACTTCATTGCTACTGGATCCTCTTTGCCCTTGGGTTGGTCTGGTGGCAAACATCCTCCTTAGGCGGGAGATGGCAGCAAGAGGTCGTGCAGAGCTGCTTCACTGGGGAACTTGCCTATCCACACAGAAGGAATGTTCTCTGGAGAATTACTCCTTGCCAGGGTATTTCAGATGTGCTCTGGGATACTCACAGCACCAACAGTATAAAAAAAAAAAGCCAATAACTAGGTAACCAGCAGCTTCCCAAATGATCTACTTTCAGCTGCATTTCCACTTGAATTTCCAGGCTTGTAACTTTTCTTGAAAATAATGGCTCATCTAGTTAATAAGGAAAGTTCAGGATAGTGGAGTTTTCCAATTCACTCCAGTTAAGACTATTAAATCTTCTGTAGCAGTGGCTCAGATGTCAAGCCCAGTAGAAAACGGCATCCTGGCTGACACAGCAGATGTTATGAAAGACCAGCTTTTATGTTCCCCCCATCTATTATTATGTGCTTTGGCATGTAGGCTGAATTTTTCTGTCTTGAGACTATAACCCGGAAATTCCTAGCAATACTTCTTCCAGCCAGTCTTCAGCCTCTGCAGCTGGGTTGCTGAGTCTCTCCTTGAGGGAAGCACCCAAGGAAGAGAAGATGGTGCCTGAAGATGGTTTAAGTGTAAGTATTATTTCAGAAATGCTTGCTACAGAAAGTGTTACAAGTTCAGCCTATGAATAAATGACTCTAAAACAGAGATGTGAACTAAAGCCTCTTACATGAAAAGAAGAAGGAAATGGCAGATACAAATCTTCTCTTCAGCTGGGGGTTCTACAGTGCCACACTGGACAAATGAGGGATCAATTCTTCTAAACTCTAGGTCAGTACTATTACTTGTTCCATGTGCTCCACCAATGCTAAAACTGAACTAGTGGTAGGTTTACCAAAGCCTTGAGCAGCTGAAGTACAAAGCCAAGTTCACTAAAGCAGCTATAAATTATGGCATAATATAATACCTGCCCACTCATTTCACATAAGCCACAGAAGTCTTACAAATCATATTGACTCTGAACTACTAGTGATTTACACTGGATGTGTTCTGGAAATCTAGAGGCATTAAATATGGTCTCCTTCTTATTCACATGACTTATTAAAAAATGTATTACAAAAACCGTTGAAGCCTTCAAGAGGTTAAATTAAAGCTATATAGTAGCAAAGTTAACCATCTTTTTCTTTTCAAATATTCCTTCCATCTCAGTGAGCACAGTATCACTAGTGCTTACACATGCCAGCAATGCAGAAATTTGTCATCTAATAATAGCCAAGGAAGTATTAGAAGCTGCTGTGATGTTTAAAGACTGAATCACCTTTAAGGTCCTTCTACCTGGGGATAGTCTGTTTCTGAGACACACATCTCAACAGAGATGGGAAAGACAACACTCCAGCCTCAGGGTTGCTTACATATACAGCAAAAATCAGAAAACCAAGAGGTAAAACTGTCTTGAGAGCAGTGCTTTCATGGGATGACAAAACTAATTGGAAGTTTTAGGTCTGCAATGTTAAAGGAGAATTTTATTTCAACCTTTACTAAAATGAAGGCCCCATAGAGGGAAGTTTTTACAGAAGCTAAGATACAAACAATTATCCATGCATTAAAAAGTACTGCAAGAATTAATTTAAGAAGAGCAATAATCCTTTTCCTGTATGGTGAAGATACCAGACATAAGAGCAGGCAAAGGTTGATAAGACGTAACTAGAACTCACTATAAAGCGTCAGAAAGTCATTGTCATACAAGAATGAAATGCTGAGGAAATGACATTGACTGAAAATTCTCCCCATTCCCATTAAAAGTTCAAATGAGATATTTTAATTCAAGCTGATATTATTTAGTTATACACCTCACTTCATTTTTCAACACACACTCGAACACCAGTCCAACATTTATATTATGTTTTGACAGTTCAAAGAGTTATAGCATTTGGGAGCTGTTGGTAACCATCAGATACCACATAATGTCGTGCTGGCACAGTACTGGTATCTGCAATTATAGTTTTACACAGTTCAAAGAAACAACTTAATTGTACAAGTGTGTACCAGGAACAAAAAGACAAAAGATCAGCTGGACACAGGCTTACTGTAGTACCACTGGTATAATTATGTGATATATTTGTTTGCAATACAGCTCTAGCAATGTATTAAAAAGTTTAAGGTTTGCAACATAGCCTGCCTGAGTGTAAAAATGGGCCTAAGGAGACTGATACCACATCTTGTTTGACAGTGCTAAGAGCTCAGAATCTTGACCCATCATTCTTATCTCTGACCTAAAGCTCTGGCCAGCCTTTCTTCTTCTTAAAACACCTTAATTAAAGGTAAACAAATGTGATGATCCAAAGAAGTGACTGTGACACTGCAGAATGAAGAAACAAATGGTTTTCCAGTGAGAACAAAAGATCTCAAGTCTGAGAGTGGTCACTGACATTTCTGATCAATGCTCTTTAGGCATCTCCAGCCACATGGAGAGAAGAGCCATATGAGCCCCCTGCACCAGAATAATTGTGTGGGCAATACCCATTTGTTGGAGGTGCACCCAATTGCTCTCAAAGACCTGTGGTGTCCCCTGCTTCTCTGTAGACAGAAGTGGAGGCCTGTCCCAGAAATGGTGACATTTGTGCTAGCTTGTGTAAGGCTCTGGAAGAACAGTGCTGGGCAGGACAAGACGACAGCGCTCAGAAAAGAAAATGGAAGCTATTTTTGTACAACTGAGAATGGGAACACGGCGGGTACAGCTCATCGTCTGCTGTGGCTGCCTTCAATCCCAGCAGTGACAAGTGCTGGGCTGTATGTGCATTTTCATTTATCTCTGCAGCTCCAGGCTGAGGGCAGCCAGCACCCATTTTACCACAAGACCATGCTTGTGAGACAGGACAAGTGTATTTTCAATTTGCAAGTAAGCAGAGTCCTGTCAAGGGCAATATTAATTTCTACAGGGTCTGAAAAGCAGCTCATTATTCCTGACTCTGCCTGTGGGTTATTGGTGCATTAAATAAAAAAAAAAAATAAAATCATCCCAAATAAAGGCATTTGTTGTTATTCCCAGCATTCTGCATGGGTCTCCAGGAAGATGTGTCAGCTTACTGCAGGTTTCCTCAGATCTATAATGACAGTACTAATACAAGCAATTAATTAGGATTTTTCAGCTATACATCCAAAAAACGCTTTACAAAAGAAGAAAAAGAAAAAGGAAATACTAATGCCACATCACATAAAGAAAGAATCTGGGCACATAGGGGCTTAAAGGCCCGGGGCAATATTATGTTGAAGTGTCAGGCAAAGTCTGGAAACAAAATGTTATTGAAGGGAGCAGAGAAAATGGTATCTGTAAGAGCTGGGGGACTTGACCCAGGGACTCACATAACATTTTCCTGCAATGGAATCCTGTAACTATATAGTTTGTGCCTAGACAGTTGATTCTGCTGTCCTATCTACTAGACTGTGCTAGAAAAGGAGACTGTGCAAGTTATTTATTTACTGATAACAATTAAATCAGCATGATGATAAAACAAAAATTTCTACATTGAAAAAATTGCTCAGTGAACTACAGAAAATGTCAAGTGATTCAGGACCATTGAGAAGACTGGTGAGTACAAAAGGAACTTTTGAGAGTTCAAGGCAATTTCTGCATCTCTTTGTGCCAATTCAAAAACAATTGTCCTCCAGAAAAGTCTCTGTCCTCTAGAAAAGAAAAAAACAAACCATACAAAAAGTCAAACTCAAAAAACCCAAATACACCCACTGAGTATCATCAATTCAGAACAAATTTGGGGTTTGCCACCCAAGCTGCAAATGTCAGACCACAGCCTGCTTGCATAAGGAGCCATTCTCCTCAACACAAAGGAAGTCCACACTAGCAAGTGTCAGGCAGTGAAGGGAATAAGAATTCTCATGATCCCAGATCATCATAGTTAAATATTTCTGCAGTAATCAAAGAAATTATGGTCTGACTTTATTTCAAGAATGAAATGAAGTCCTGCTTTACCAACAGAAAAGAAGCAGCTTTGGGCTGTACTGAATAACCCATACCATGTAATTCTTAGATCACTGTGAGGTGGCAGAGGACATTTACAAGCTGGATCTTCAGTTTGTCATTGCTTGTCAAAGGAGAAAGCATACAAAGAAAAAGTAGCAGGCCAGTATAGAGTAACAACTAGTTTAGAAGCTTGCTTCAGCATTCTTATTATTTCTCCTGTGTATTATTGGACAATTTATGTTTTGTTTAATTCTGATTTGAAAGAAGAGACTCGGGTTATTTCAATTTATAGCTAGCTATACCTCGCTAGAGGTTTTCACCACTCTATAGTTACTGCTGTGACTGCACTGATATGAAGTTAGATGTGACTCAGCCTTGAAGTTATCTGTTACCAGGTGAGTGAGAGAATTCTAGACAGAAGCACAGAGATTAATGAAAGCTGTCTTTAACTGCTTCTCTCACATACACTGAATTTTAGGCTGCCTGTTCTCATGGCCTGGATTACAGAAAACAGCAAACAACAGGTCTGATTGACCAGAGGGTTCCATTTGTGTAGTTTTGTAACACAAAACCAAGGCTAGGCAAAGAAAAAAGCAACTGATTCTAAACAAATAAATGCCATTATTTTATATTTTGTGAAATGTACTGCTGTATTACCATGGCTAATTGAGTAATAAACATCCTGGGAGGATTAAGTATTTTCATAAACAGTCCTTGCAGGAGTCTTAGCCACGATAGTAGTTTAAGGCAGTAGTTTAAGCACCCCTCATGCTCTGGGAATCATCATCTAGGGACAGAATCCAAAAGAAATATAGCACACACATACAAAATTCATGAGCAGGTGCACTGGGAAGGTAACAATGTCCTCAGAAACCTCCTGGCTGTTTCATGGGCTCATGTCTTTCCTGTCTGTTAAGCCCATTGATCAAATTAAGACTAAGCCCTGCAAGGCAGGTGCCCACCATTGTCCCAGGAAAGAGCTTCATTCTCTTTGTACTTTGCAAATTTGCTGGAAATGGAATGGTGCACCCTGTACAAAGGGAGCAGAGATGTTACACAGCCTCTAGCATTTGTGAGACTCATAAAAACAACTCCATCTGAGGGAGTTTATATTAATGTATTAGGTTTGTATTCAGCTGGCATTAAAATAAACAAAAGGTTTAAAATAAAGCACTGAAGAAGAAGCAAGGAGCTATGAAAAGACAACTGCATGAGGAAGGAAAAAGACAGTGTGGTGTGATGCAAGACAGTGGAGAGAAAAAACAAATACCAAAACCAGAACATGCAAGGTGAGACAGAAAAGGTTAAGTCTGGGCCCTGGCAGTCTAATGGATTTACTGTGAATTCTTTGTGGGGGAGACAGCTGCCACTGAGTGCACATAAACACTCCACAGCAAAGCAGCTTCAGAAAGCACAGCAGAGGTCATTCAGAAACTCTCCACATCTCAGAAAGCCTTTTTTATTTTAGAATAAAAAATACAGAGTTTGACATGAATGGTTTGATTTGTTTTCCAGGTCTGCAGAAACAGATGACACAGTAAAGCCTGGAAAGTGCATGTGAGCTCATCATTTTTACAGAAGCCTTAAACAACACAGCAAGCATCTCAGCCTTGGTGAGAGGACCATGCAGGTGTGCCTGCCACTCTAGGTGTATTTTAATAAAAAACTTGCCTTCCTGGACTTGTAACTAGTTTCACTTGGCTCTTCTACTTTAAAGAGAAATAAATTCCTCAGAAACCATAAGATGTTAGCTTGGTACAGAAGGAACAATGAATAAACTGTTCTCATGGAATGCCAACATAGGGTGTGAGATATCAGTGTAAGAGGTCAAAGCCAGAGGTAAGTTTAATGAAAACCCTTGACAACTAATGAAAATCTTTCACTGGTTCAAGAAGGACTTCAAAGTGGTAGAACTGTCACAAAAGGAAGTCCAAGAAATAAGTTATTAGGTGAATACACCTAGGGGGAAAAGGATACTTGTCTGAAGCAAGTACTGCATTCCTTTAAAAAGTTTGGATCCGTGTCTTCATTAGGCACTACAGAATGTAATACCACACAGAGAAACTTCAATAACACTTTGCAAGGGCACTGGAAAGCTTTGCCATATTAAGAAATAGCCTCGTTCAGGACAAAAGCTCTGACTGACATCCTGCTTTACTGCTGCGGCAGTGGCTGAAGACATTAACGTCCCCACCAGAGGTTACTGTCCCTGCAGCAAGGGCAGTGAGGAAGACCCATGTGTCCATTCCTCCACAGCTCCATTTCAGGAACCAGCATGCAGTCTAACCTGCTCATCTAAAGGGGCTGGCACTGCAGAGCAGGCTGTGACCTGCAGCAGCTCAAGCACAAGCATATGTCCTGATCTGCCAGCTCTGCCAGGAGGCAGCTCAAAGGAATGATCAGAGACATGTGAATGATGACCTACTAAATGGCAAAATGCAGTAAGGAAGGTCTTTGAGTCTCCAACATTGAATCTTTTCCATCTCTTTGATTCTGCAACTGAAGCTGGCCACTTGCATTGCCTGTTCATTTGCTACCCATGAACCCCAGCTACCTCTGAAGCCAGTTGCAGTATAACATCCTATCAATCAAGTCAGGTCATGTGTGAGCCAATTAATCTGAGACAATAGATAATATTTCCTTATTATTTTAATTAGATTATTATTTCAATAAGCAATGTGACAAGTTAATATGATGAACATTTAACACTGCCTAAACTGAGTTAATTTAGACTTAGTTTGGACAGTGCTTCTCTGTTGTCCAGACATACCTGTTGTTCCTTGACGGAAGAATGATAAGAAAAAAATCAAAACCACTTTCTGTCTCTGTGGATGAGAAGAGCTTGCACATGTTAACATGATATACAAAGTATACCATGACATGTAGATGGGGAAGATTCTCATTAATCAGTGGATGTAATTTTGCATGTTAGAAGGGGCTATTGTTGAGGTAATTGTCATATTGAGATAATTTGATTATTCAGAAACCTTTTCTTAAATATCAGTTTTAGGGGTGTCCTGATGTAATGACAGCTTGGTTATTTATATCCTGCTTTGGTTTGTTTTTGCTTCTTGCTTCATGGCCATGTTGAAAGCATCCTTCATTGCCATTCCAGACTACTGCTGGCTTAGCTATGCATTATTAAACAATAATTAGCTGCTAACCTACAATTAACTGTGTATCTGTGATGAAAACAAACAATCCTTAGATACAATTTGTAAGGTGCTTCATAAAGAAATTGTGTTAACAGCTGTTTTCATTACTGTTAGCATGCATACACAATGGTCCAGCAGCTGCCACAAGGTCTATCCCAGAGACTGGAGCCTTTGGGCAAGCAGGTTTGAAATCCACCTGCTTCCCTTGCTACAAAAAAAGAAAAAAAAAAAAAAGAATCACAGCCCTACCCAGTAAGATTTGGTTGGAGGGATTGCTTAAGTCAACTCCCTCTACCTGGTACTATATCAAAGGCATCAACTGAATTATCAGCTTTCCCAAATTACACACAAGTAGGAATGCAAATTCTTTATCCAGAACCAGGAATGGCTGAACTTCTGCATACAGTCTGATGCCAAACAAGGTCAATCAAGTTAAAATTGGCTTTCTGATGCTGCCATGTGGGCTACAGCCCAAATTTCACTGCTCTGTGCAAAGGAAAATCATGCCAGATACATTTAAATAGAGCAAAAAGGGCACCTGGAACAACATGATCTGGTTAAATGAACAATGACTGCAAGCAGTGATCAGAAAAAATGCAGTCCCACTACAGACATCATACCAGACTTACAGGACAGTCCACACTTCTCCATGTCTCCTCCAGGACATATGTACAATTTCCAGTAACACAGCCTAACAGAATTTTCTGTTAAAATATCGCTTTGCATTTTCAGAAGGCAAATCAACGTTCACAAACACATCCTCCCTTCCATTATTCTATAGGTTTTAGAACTGTCCACCAGATTATCTTACATGAAGATTTCCAATAAAGGATCTTTTTGCTAGTAACAGAGAGTATGGCCACTCCTGTCCACTGACATCTTTGACAACTTTGAGGCCATAATTCATATTATGGCTTTTATCATAGATTTTATCTGCACAACTCAAGTCAGAAAATGTTATTTTCCAGACCCACACTTCCATGCAAGTAAAAGTGAAAAATTAAACGATGAATGATAAGGAAAAAAACCAAACCCAAACAAGTTATTAATTCAGTTTTACTTCTGCAAAATAAAAACCAGCCTTCCTCTCTTTCAGAAAGTATTTTTTTTTCTTCTTTTAAAGGGTCTGCCTGGATATCAAAAGGAAAGAGAAATGGAAGGGGTCTGGAGTGATTTTTTTCTAAAGTCTTTGCCTTCTATGAATGAATTTGCACAAGACTGCAGAAAATAATGCCCTGACTTAAACATGATGAAGTTATGATTTAGTCCTAGTCTAAACTCCATATAGTTCTACAGTAAAACATATCTGTGATATTAATAAAATATACTAATAAAAGATGAGAATTTCTGTCTCAAAGAGATTAAATAAACAAGTAGATTTCTGCATTCTAGGTAAAGTACATAGGTGTTTTGAATTAATAGTCATTATTTCTCCCTACATCCTTAGTCTGAATTAATGGACCGTGGCACTAGAGCTGCAAAACTCTCAGCTGCCAAGGCAATATACGTGACAGGTACTGCAAATGTAACTTGCCAGATGGAGCTTTGCTCTACCCATGGATAATAGCAACCATTCCTCTTGTTTTCTTTCTAATGTCCTATTGGAAGAAGTGGGGTACAACACTGCCTAACCACTGCCACCTTTCATTGCCACCAAGTTGCCTCTCAGCTTTAGAAGGACAAAAAAGCAAGGGAAGAATGGCTAACTACAAGAAAAATGTCTCAAAAAATGAAATCCCCAAATCCTTCTGACCATCAGCTACAGCTGCCATTAAATCAGGTTTGAGTAGAAGAGAAATATTAAGTTCCAAGTGATCAAACCTGACAGAAGTAGAGGGACAGCCAGCCTGTGGTAGTCCCTCTCTTTGCTTCTAGAACAATCCTCAGTGTTCTAAACTGTTATTTACACACTCTGCCTTGCTCAGTCTTCAACTCTCTTGGGGAAAGGTGATGACACTGCCATTTTTTCACCCTATTTCTCCCCTCACAGTAGAAGCCCTGATGGCATTCGACTGTTTAACTTTAATGCATCACATCCACCACTACAATAGAAAGCAGGAGAGCACAAGTGTCTGCCAAGAGCTGCAGCAGCAGATCTTCCCAAGCCACGCCAAAGGAAACCTGGGCCTGTGCAGAGAGCAATTCAGACTCAGAATCTGAAACAGAGGCCTATCTTGAATGGTGTAACAAACCACCATAAAAGAACAAGTCACAGACTGCAGGCCTAACAACTCACTCCTTTTGATATGGCCCTTCCTAAGGCTAAAGTGAACAAAGCAGATCCTGGTCCTTAGCAATCCATTGCCAGGCTCTCACCTTCCTGTCCAGTTCATTCCAACTTCCCTCCTTTTTTTCCTCCAGGAATCGCACAGAGCAGATGCAAACACCATTCCCATGGCTTCAGTTAAGAAAGGACAAAATAAATAACTTGCAAGCATTGGACATTAGCTGAGAGGCATCCAGAGAGACACTAAGCCTTTTCACAGCAGATTGTAAGTGGTCCTTGCTTCTTGCCAGGGCAACAAATGTTACAGCCAAGCAAGCAGAAATTCCTCTGCTGTGCTCGAGTCCATAAACAAGACAACGTGTAATCAGCCATCTGAGCACCAAAGAATTATTCATCTTCAGGCAAGCAGCAATACCTCAGAATGAGTCAGATGTGGGGGTGGAAGAAGTCCTCTATGTGAGAGGCTCCCACTGCAGTGGCTCTTTCTGAGGCATATACACAACATACAACCCTCCTTCTTCCTCCCATCCATCTTTCCTTTCCACCTTGGCATTCTTATTTATGTCTAGCAGCTGGAAACCCTGATGACTCCCAGCAACCACACACAGCTCTGTTACAGAGCAGTTCCAGCTGCCCTCCTGGCTCTGGAGGAAGCCCATAAGCTCTGCTGCACAGATCCTCCCCTAGTGCTTTTAAAGCTGGATGCCTTCAGGGACTCCAGAGAAACCTGCCTACCATATCTGCATTTCTAAATTTCATTCTCACTAATTGCTAAATGACAAGACAAGCAGGTCACAGCAGTAGTCACCTGAACAGCCATTGCTCACAACCTTAAGAACAACAATTAATCATGCAAGTCTGACAGGTGACAGAGTAAATGGCAATGCACTAGGCAGAAGAGACAACTATATACAACTTAAGTAGTACATGTAAACATATGTGGACAAACGTGTGGGGAAGAGTGGCATGTATGAGGAGTGCAGAATCAGTTTTAGCTTGCTTTTCTATGAATATCTCTAATGAGGCTATGTTTGTAGCAATGAAACAAATCTACAAATCTGGGCACTAGAGACCCAAGTGCTCATATAAGTTTTAATACAAATGGCATTGCTCCAGCAGAGAACAAGAGGATTAACTGCAGCCTAAATGTAATCAATTGGGAGCTAAGACAATGATGCATAAGATTTGGGCCCTATGCATATTTGCAAGTCTTGAGCATACTCTAAGGGTGTTATGCTAATACATCCACAGCAAAGAGTAATCAAATAGTCTCCAGGACTACTGACCCTACCAAAAAAATGCTTCTAAAGCATAGATATCACAGATCACAGAATGACTGGGCTTGGAAGTGTCCTCTGAAGGTCATCTCATCCAACTCCCCTTCTAAAGCAGGTTAACCTTGAGAAGGTGCACAGGATCACATTCATGCATTTTTTGAATATCTCTAGAAAAAGAGATCTCACAACCTCTCTGGGAAGCCTATTCCAGTCTCTGCCACTTGCACAGTAAAGAAGTTCCTCCTATTCAGATGGAGCTTCCTGTGTTTCAGTTTGTGCCTATTGCCTCCTCCCCTGTCACTGGCACCACAGAAAAGAGTCTGGCCCCATCCTCTTAACATCCATCTTTAAGATGTTTTGTATACATTGATAAGATCCCAAACAAGTCTGTTCCTTTAATTCAGGTATTCCTTTCTATATTCTTCTGTTCAAAGTGAAAACAAAATAAGGTCTGACCTCTTAATTACCATATCTTTAAGTCTTTTTTCTTAAGATCCTGAGGAAACAAGACAATTGGAATCCAATCCTTCTCACTCATAAAACAGGCCTCCTACTTAAATCTAAGTCATATGCATTCAAAACATCCATTTCTGGTTTTGCCACAGCACAGAGTAAATTTTCTGCTCTCGGCTGCACACATCTCTAGAATCAAAGTGGAACTTCAGGGTCTTAATACCACTATGAAAGACCTGGGCCAAGAACCAAGGAGAAGGGAAAGGGAATGCACCACCTGATGGTATTCACCAGGTATTATCCATACTATCATAACAGTGCCTGTGAACTCAGTTGTGAGATAGACCAAGGACACTTATTTTACTACAGGGGAAAGAAAAGAACCATTTACAGAGTAGGTTTCTTGATAGATGCTGAATGGATAGAGTAAGGACTAGAAAACAGTAGCTCCTGGCTCAGGACCTGCGTCCAGCCTGCTACAGCCTTTAAGCTTTCTAGCTGAAGTACTGCAACCCAAAGCAGCTTGGCAGCTCACCTCCCTCTGCAAGATGCTTGTGTTCCACTTGCTGTGGTCTGCCCCATTAATCTTCTCACCATCAAATTTGCTCTTACCTCTTGCTTCCTGCATCAAATTCTTCTAACAAAAGGATAAAATATTAAAGGAATAATAATAACACCGATAACGATAGTCTAAGAAATACATACTTCTTTCTCCATATTTCCCCTGGTTTGATTAGTCTCCCAGCAAGAGCAGCATTAATCACTGGGACAAAAGATAAAAGATAAAGTCCAATTTGAATTTTGCTGTGTGCTACTGAGAATGTATGTGTGTGTTCAGGCAGGAGGGAGGGAGGCCTCAGGATAATCTGTCATTTTATATATTTATGCTGTTGGAGGCATTCAGGACTGGTTCTCCATTGTTACTGCAGATTAAAATCATTCATGTCCTTATACTTTCATTGGAGGTCATCTTTCAGGAAAAGGGAGATATTATGACCAAGTTAAATTCAAGCTATTTCTGCAAATCTCCGTGTATGGCTTGGACACCAAGGCTATAACTTGGATGTTAGAAGAACACAACATATAGTATTTTTTTGTCCTTACCTGACCTGACTCTTTTTGCACTGAACTTTCTTGTTTTGAAAGAGTTATGGGTAAAGAACTGTTGCAAGTGAGAGGAAAAGGTGCATTTTAATTTATCTTAGTGGAAGTGAGTGATCCCAGCTCTTTTCCAACTTCGAACTGTCATAGAAGAATCCATGGATCTTCAGATCTCACTTCCAGCATTTCTATTGAACTGAGTCCCAGCCAGCTTGGCAAAAATGAAAGACTTTATCCTTAGGGAACATGGAGTGTGGAACCAAGCAAAGACTAACAGTAGAAAAGTAGGCCATATAGTATGTTTGAATTACCCTAAAACCTTTGCTTCTTCAAAATAGCATTCCTAGAACCACCAGCCTACCAGTTCTAGCCAGGTCACTCTCCCTCTTTAAATCATGCTGGTTCTTTCCCACATCTCTGTGAGAAAGGTGTATCTCACCCTTTGGATCTAAGTTACCATCTGTCCCACAGCATTCATCCTTTCTCTACCCACTTTGATACATTTAGCCATTAGAGTGTTTTCAACATTTCCTACTCACTCATTCATTCCCCCTATAAAACTCCTGGTATTCCCTGGGAATTGTCCTTACCCAGAAATAAATTTCCTTAGAACACCTAATCTGAGACCCAGTAAAATGGGCAACACAGCACAAGTCGAAAACTCTAAAAGTAATTACTATGGAAGAGGATCCCTTTATTAGTCATTTTAAGAGTGAAAAGCCAACATATTTTGTATGCAAATACAAATAACAAATATAAATACCAAACACCAAATAATAACTTTTCCTCAAAAAAATCCACTGTAAGAAAAAAGGGAAGCATTTATGTCTTATGCAAGACCAGGATAACTGAAATCTAGTTTTTCACCCCTTTGGCTTTATTTTTCCTTGGAAATTTTGTGGAAATATATTCTTATCTTTCAGAATATAATAGAAGTAATTTTTCATTTTAATCAAAATGAACAACATCCCACCTACTCATATGCCATCTAATGGAGGAGATAAAGAATTGGTGGTTGTATAGCCTGTCTTGTTAATCACTACTTTTACGAGCTGTACCGTGACAGACATATCTTGCAAATCAGTGACAACTCATCCCACAGATGAAAAAGAAACTAGCAGAAATCCTTCTGTTTCTGTTAGCTAACAACACCATCATTCTGCAGAAATTCCAAGGCATTAATTAGATGGTTTCAGAAAGCAGGTCTGTCACAACAACATGGATGTGTTTCCAATTTCTGTGCATTCACTGAAATGAATGATCTAGGAAAGGTGAGAGGGGCATTCCAACCTCTCTGCCAGTCCTGTAAAAAAAAAACCCAAAACCCAAAACCAAATAAAATGGAACTACATGTTCAGGAAGCATTCTGGCAATGTCTGCAGCTTCTAGCCATTTCCCTGAAGTATATAAATAGCAAGAGGAACAGATATGCTATAACAAAACATGAGCCAATCCTCCAACTATATTTAAGCCATAACCATTGATTCTACTCCATTTGTTTCCAAGCAGTTGCTTTTGCAATATTGGATCTCTTCATCATATCTTGTCGCTGCACAACCATTCTAGAACAACAAACTTGTCCTATTCTTTCACTTGGCTTGGGATCAAATGTATGGTCAACTAGAATAGCTTTAGTTCCTGAGTACTGTATTAATCAGATTTTGAAAATAATCTTTCACGTCACTTTCAAGAATCCTTTTTGACAGGGTAAATGACATGTCTAAATGCACAAAGGGATACTGTGCTCTGAAAAAAAGTGTATACTGATGTTATTAATTTTACTTTCTGAAAAACGTATGCCTGCCTGCCTGAAGAAGGCAGGTATCAGCTTACTACAGTTGTTATTTCAGCTTCCTATTCTTTTATTCAAGCAAAAGGTGTGCTGCTTGTTCACCTAAAGGCAAGTAAAAATTTCAATAGTTCTTGATCAGGACAAAACAAAGCATCAGAGAAAAATCTAAAAAGATTCTGAAATTCTAGAAAAGTGCTAGACCTGCCCCCTTTTACCCTCTCCTTGCTCTTTGATGCTGGGCCAAATCTTCATTTGCAAAATTGATAGGAGAACAGAACTGGGTACGTGTGTCAAAAACACCAGCTGAGATTTTGCTGCAAGACCCAAATGATTGCTCAGACTTGTAAATTAAGGGAATGTAATCTCAACCCTTTTGGAAATGAATCAGCCAACTCAGGCCTTCTGTAAACTGTTAGACTGAAGAAATAAAAAGGTAGTGTGGATCCTAACAAAACAACCAGAGGAGTGGCTGCAGTGACTACTTGCTAACACTACTATATAAAAACAGGTTATCCAAAGAATTAGTGCAAGCTATATTTTGAGAAATTGTGCTATATGCCAACTTGTGACTCTCAAGTTTGTTATACCCATTCAGTCAAACCCCTCCCCTGGAGTCATGAGACAGACATCTCCATTTGGAGCCAAAAATGGCTCCTAAGTTTAATGTTCCAATATCACTGCTGGTAATGTCAACAAATGACAGCACAGACCCACATATGCATGAACTGTTTTACAAGCACAGTGTTCTTTATTACTGAAATTGTGCTTAGCAGAAGTACAAGGCTGAGTTTGCTTTCATCATCAGTGCTTGTCAGCACTGGGGAGCATAGGCTGGAAAAATAATATTACAGCAAAATCACATTCTTGTTTTGAATGGGCACTGTACTTGTGGCTCACTTATGGCACCTCTAGAAGACTGGATCCCTGTGGCACTTTCAGGAGTGCAGCACAACTGTCGTCTGCAGAGAGGGGATGAAACCATGAAAATGTAAGATTCTTATTTTAGTTTATATGAATGCTACAGGTAATCTGAGTATCCTGAATACAGCATCAATAAATACAATTTAAGCACATCATACCACTTGCACATCTAATACTCACTTGGAGAATATTTTTGTGCCTTTCCCATACAGAACATTATCATATCATATACGTGTTTCTGGTTAGGTAGCTACTACATTGCACACCAAAGGTTCTGTATTTCAGTGTGCACTAAATCTATTTCTAATTTACATATTTGTAAAGTATTTAGAGGTCATTATTGAATTAGTAACTGTAACCTACATGAACAATAGTCTGCATGAATATTTTCAACATTTGAATTCTTGCTTCCAAACTCTGCTTTCTTTTTCTGCTCAAAGCACATTACCATTTACAGAAGAGATGTGACTGTGAATAAGTAAATGCCATTTTGTGAATGTCACTGCAGCAATGCAGGAGTGTAATATAGGAGAAGGGATTCCACTCTGAAGCATGGTAAAGTTTGGAGCTTTGGTCTCTTTAAGAAAAAATAATGGAGGAAGAAGCGGATATGAAGGGATCAGAGCCAGACTGTGTAACTCTCAGCTGTGCCAATGAGCCAGTGAAGTCATCCTTTAAAGCAGAGACTCATCAAAAGCTCTTTTTTCATTAGAGCTTTGCAGTCTTGGGATGAAAATGTCACTAGTGACTTATAAGAAGCAAAAACCAAATTAAAGGCCAATTTCTTTCCCTACCAAATTATTATCTATGAGTGCAAAAGAAAGTACCTAGGCAAGACCAAGGGTGAGACGATTTTATTTGTCTTACTGACAGTGAAAGTCTAATTAGACTGACAAATCTTCTGTGCTATTTTCCTTTGTGATATGCACTGTAAGGAAGGATTTAGCCTGGAGCTGCACGTTATGGAAAGACATTAATCAAGATTATTGGACACTCAACAGAAAACACAGTTAGAAGGCTGAAAAGCCTAATGGTTAAAGATAAAGGTTGAGAACCTTATTCTAAGCCATGACAATGGGCTGGACTCTCCATATAGATAATGAGAAGATGCCCTCTTCTACTCTCTAGAACTCTCTAGAGAGAACAGTCTGCATATAATAAATCATGAACTGTCATTCTATGGCTCTAGGATCATAGCTGAAAACATCCACAAGTAATTTATTCTTGTCACCTACAAGTTATAGTTTGAGCAGTTAGGCAAGTGCCATTTTCCTCATCTCAAGAAGTTGAGGCATGCCCTGGATATGTAACAGAGGACAGTTTCTGGTTCCTCATGGAGAGCATAAGTTGATCTGTCTTCCCAGAAGGGTTCTGATCTCTTTTTCACAGAAAACTGTTTTGATCTTGGGTCCTCAGCCATCCATGCCATAGGCCAGACATATTAGGGACCTGCCCTAGGGCCTGCAGAAGATTACCTGGTTCTCCACTTGGATGTGATGAACTGAGTGTGTTGGGAATGGAAGATGTGTATCACGATGAATGATCTCTAGACTAGCTTTAGTAATTAACTTCACACAAATTGTTTGAAAAATGAATGACCCAGCTGTAAACAAAGACAGAATGAGCCACATAAAAGCATATGGAGAGTCTCCTAAAAAGCTTTGAACAGCGACTCATAAAAGAGAATTCTGACCACTCAAGCAGCTGCCATGGAAGCGGAAGACAAGAGAATGACTGTCACTTCATCCTGTTTTCACAGAGGTCTCCGAAACCAAAAAAAACCCTGAAGTACTTCATTAATACTGAAGTTGTTCTTTAAATCAGCAAACAGGGACAAATAGGGATTCCAGGACCTCTAACTAATGAAATAACCCCGTGAGAAGCACGACAACCTTGCAAGAATGCAGTGTGGCTCAGCACAGTGACTCTCGTGCAGAAGCAGCCTGCATGGCATCTTACTGTACCCCACAGAAAAGCTAGCAGCTTGTCTTTCAGGCCTCTGTGGCTAACGTGGCAAAGCAGAAGTCTCAGAGAGGATATTATTATCACAGGGGAGTCTGATGTGCCAGGGCCCTGAGAGGCAGCAAGAAATTAGTGCAGTGCATGCCACTTCTGAACAGTCTGTACTTAAATCCAGGACAAAACCATGTGTGAGGAAGTCAAATCAGTGCTTCTTCTTGTGGCAGCAGAGTACAAGCACCATTTGCAACTCACTGAAACAAACACAAGCTGAAACTTCTTTTTCTCCCTTATTTTCAGTTAGCAAAAAAAGTCAGCTCTTGTTACTTCCTTCTCTGAATTACAGGAACATTCCAACCAGTATAGCATACAGCCATACATCTCACCTGTTTCTCACTCAAATCCTAGATGTCTTCCTTTGCCTTGAGTTTTACCGCCTTGCAGAAATTTAGTATAAATTTATAGACATTTTAAATGCTCATTTCAGTGCCACTGGGTATTTTAAGCAATATTTTTCTCTCAATTCCCTTTATCTTGGTTATTTGTCCAAAACTATATACCATGTCTGAGATCTTCAAAAGCTGATGCATATCACAGGCCTGAACATGTACTGTGTATTTCTAAACCTCTATATTTTCCCAGCTGTTTTATTCTAACTGTGCTCTAAAATACTTCTATCAGTACTCAGACTACCTAACTGCAGGAGGTGTCTTGGTGTGTGTTATAAACAGAAGATATCTTTGCACTTATCATGCTCTTCTGTATTTTCTTAACAAGTGATGTGTAAATCTAAGTCCTTCTGAAATTCCCCTGGATTTTGTAACACTTTGTGATTACTGACTTGATATTCTGCACAAGGTTTATATGTATTTCAAAAAGGAATATTTTAAGTTACTTACATATGAAATTGAGTAATACAAGTAGCACAGATATTCCTGACAGAGTAAGAACAGTAATTCTTTATCATGATTTGTGCTATTTCACATTAGATACTTCACTTTTGTTTGTATCATACCTGGTATTTCTACAATTGGCCAGAACCATTCTCTGCCAAGTAATGTGCATGTGCAGAATAAAAAGTACATTTTGAACCCGAGGAGTCTGCAATCTTAGCATAAAACAAAATACCACACATGGATACAGAAACATGGATAATAAAACAAAAAAAATGTGACAACATTGATTGACTTGATAAACAGTTGTCTTAGACTGTCATCAGCCTAACTTTTGGACTGCTTTTTGGCATGCATGATGATGACAAAAACGTTTCAATGGGATTGGAAAAATAACCTGCTATTGCCATTTGTATGGTATCAGGAAGCAGAAAGACTCCTATGATCAAATCTAAGAGGTGAACAAAAAGGGCCTGAATCGTGCTGATTGGAATCAGAAGAGGCTAAACTTTGAACAGCCTTGAAAGCAAAGAATAACTGTTTATTTCTGAGCAGAAAAGAGAAGAGAAAGCTGGAAGAAGGTAATGACTAACTGTATTTGTACCTCTCATAGCCTTAGGTATCCATATTCTATGTTTCCCAAAGAGTAAACTTGGTCTATTAGATTCTTCCACCACTTAGATCTAAAATTGTAAGCAGGCTTGATGATGGTGATGTCAAACACAAGCAAGATAATATAACCATTAGGCACCTGAAAAAACGTGGCTGGATATACTGCCCAAGCAGGAAAAGACAATTTCTTCTCACTTTTACCACACACATAGTGCAACTTAAGACAGAATCAAATTCCACCAAAAATAAGGAAGAAAGCCAAGCTATCTCTGCTGCAACAGCGATAAAATGGCCCAATATTGAAATGCAGAAAGTTGTAATGGAGGTACATATTGACCTTTATTTTTCTTTCAGCGGGTAGCATGAAGTGTCAAAGAGTTATTGCTTTAATATCAGCTGAGATGAGGCCATTTGTTGTGGTGCATGTGTATCCAGGAAATCGCTGCTCTAACCATGTTTTTAGAAGCACTTTGACACTTTATTAAATCTTCTTGATGCTCTTTCAGCACACAGTGGTCTCTGTAGGCTGAGTGAACTGCCACGTAGGCTAGGCAGGAAGCTTTCAGAAAGAGTTCCTTTTCAAGCAAGCCAGCATCATTTCCAGCTTGACCCAGCCCATAAAGGCCCAGTGCCACTTTCTGTCCACTGGTACAGCTAAACAGTTCTGCTGCCTTTAAAAATTATAGAGGGCAAGATAAGAACCACAGACTTTATTTTTCTAGAGATGTAACTGTAAAACATTTTCTCTAAGGTTAAAACTAGTCACTACAGAGAAGGAACTGTAATTCTCACAAAGTTTATGACAGTGACCAAATGTGGGCTAATTTCCCCTCATTTAGCTGAGACTTTATAAAATCACCTACTGGGTGTTTGAAGCTAATAATTCAATTAATCCCAGTCCTGTTGCCATCTCGATTTACAGAGTACCAAAGCAGGCACCATTAAACCTCAGCTTGGAATTAATTACTCTAATACTTGTAAATGCCGCTGCAGCCAGAAGCACCTCACAGAAGCACAGAAGAGCTGTGGTCGGAAGGGACCTCTGCAGGTCATCTAGTCCAAACCTCTGGTCAAGTAGGATCATGCAGAGTCAGCTGTCCAGGACAAGGTGCTTTTGAATTTTAACAGCATGGACTCTCCACAGCCTTTTGGGGCAACCTGCGCCCATGCTCAGTCGCCCTCACGTTACAAATGTTTCCCAATGATTAGAAGGAAAGACCTGTATTTCAGTTTGTGCCCATTGTCCTTGGTCCTGTCACTGAGCACCACTGTCATCTTTACTCACTTCCTTCAGGTTTTTGTACACACACAGTTAAGATCCCCCTATGAGCCTTCTCTTTTCCAGGACAAACAGCCCCAGCCCTCAGCCTTTTCTCATACAAGAAATGCTCCAGTCTCTTACTCATTTAGAGGCCCTTTGCTAGAGTCTCTCCAGTAGCTCCATCTAATGATTTCAAAACACATTTCACTCCAGTAGATAACACAGTAACATGATAAAATACTGCCGAAATGAATAATCTACAGCTCAGATTGGTTAGTCACATAATTCTTTTCTTTGCACAGACAAGGAGAGCCAATTAAAGGTGTTTATTTCTAATCAGTACCATATTCTGGCTGCCACAAAAGTGGTTCCAAAACCACTGCATTTTAAGGGTTGAAGTAATTGCTTTGGCACAATTAAGTCAGGTAATCTGATAATAATTTTTTATTTAGGGTTGATGGGAATTTAGGGATGGGAACTGCTCTATGTTGGAACATCTACGTTTTGCAAGAAACTGATCTTGATAGTGTTCCTTCAAAATTCTCTGCAGGAAGGCTATAAAAGGGAAATAAAAAATGACTCCAAATGGAAGTAATGCTCCATTGCTTTTCTCCTCATTATGAACTTCACTATTGCAGCAGTTCATCCTGTCACAATAATAAATAACCATACACCCACCTCCCATTAAGCCGCGTAACTCTCTTTGGAATATATTTCCCCACGTATGGAACTTTTGAAACGTAGTTAAAACCTTGTTCTTGTTCACATTGTGACCATCTCACACAAATCGGACTGCACTAGATCAGGAGTAAAATCCATTCTTATTCTTAGGTGTATGTGCCACAACAATTCAGCCAGCTGTTTGTCCTATGTCCAACACAGGAGGACAACATTTTCAAAATAAAGAGTTACATGGAGCATTATTCAGAGAACATAGCTCCTATGAACTTACAAATGAGCAGCAAGACAAATTAAGGACTGAAGGAAATGGAGAGGACTAATTGGCTCACCTGGATGCTGGGCGGTGAACGATTTTTTCGGGTGGTAGTGGTCGCCATCGTGGTCGTGGTTTCCATGACTGTAGTCGACATTTCCGGCGGCACCGATGTTGTGGGTGTTGTTCCCAGGATGGAAGGGACTTCCCCAACGAGTCGGACGCTTCCATTGATTTTAATGTTGGGGTTGTTCTCTGCCGCCATGTTCAGCACTTTCAGGCCATTGTAATAGAGCCCGGAGAGCTGGCCTTGGAAGAGACGCCCTCTGTCCTTGCCTCCTATGGCTATTTGCGCCTGGGTGTTGAAGATCGTTAACTGCCGTCCTAGTGAAGGGGGTGAATAACATTATTGACAGACATTTCCCTCAGTTTGCATACTGCATTGAGCCCCGGCCTGAAGTGATGGACAAAGAAGGAGATTCATTCTTGGGAGTGTATATGATGACTGTAGAGAAACAGTATGGAAATGTGGTGCCTACAAGTCATTAATAAGGATGATTAGCCTGGAAGTATGAATACCTAAAACTGAGTCTTACACCTCAGCATCCACTCACACACCAAAACTCTGGAGGATCTTTTGGAAAACTGGAAACTGTTCTTTTAGGATTGGATGAATTTTAAACTACAAATAGGACTTCAACATGTGGCTATTTTTGTACTATCAATTCAAACTGCAGTACCTGTCAAGCTTTAGCCCATAAATAAACCTCCTTTTGGATTTTTTGGTTAAAGCATTAGATTAACTCATAAAACCAGTTTTAACAATGCCAAGGTTTCAAGGGTTGGCTCAAAAATAGCAAAACACCAGGTAAAAATGAAGCGATATAAGAATTAAGTAGGAGTATTATGAGAGGATCAGTCATGATCTTTCACCTGAAAACTTGGTGGTTTGAAGGCTTGAAAATCTAAACCCAAGAAAGAACAAACACAAACACTTCTGATGTCTCTGAAAGACCAAAGCTTTTGAAATAGTGAGGACAACAATGCTTCAGATGGTTAAGCCCCAGAATGCCTTACTCCGCTCTTACAGGCAGTGAAATTCAAATGTAGGCAGGGTTATGTGGTTTAGTCGAGGTCACATCTTGAGTGTTAGAAGAGGTCCAATATAATATGTAATAAAAAATATAATTATTAAAAATAAATCTAGTAACAATTGCCAATTCACCTAGTTCTGCAGGACAGTTACATCACATTCAGTCTGGACCGTTCTATAAATACTGTTTATGTCCCAGGCTGCACTAGGTTGACCATGTTAAGAAATAAATTGCTTCATGAAGTGCAAAGGCAGTGCCTATAATTTCACTATTCCTCAAAAGATTAGGGGCATGCCACCTGAAATCTGCTGAGTTAGCAGACGACCAGACTGGACATTGCTCAGAAGGGTTATCAATGCAGCTTCAAGTCAATCATCTTTTAAATATCTTGTGCTTTCCCATGTTTATGAAGTTTGAAATATGTTTTCCAATCCCATTCCCACTCCCCAGTTCTCACTCGCCACTTTCTGTCTAGTCCAGCCTGATGAGAGGTGCAGAGTGCCACCATGTAGGAATGCAAAACCTATGATCCACTGCTTATTCCTTCACAGCCAGTGGTTAGAGTAGATCAAAATACGTGGGGGAGCTCACCAATTTTGGTCGTCGTGGCAGGTCTCGAAGTCAAGTGGTGATGCGGTGTAGCATCATCTTATGGTGACAGGATGGGCCATGGGGAAGAGAATGGGGACAAGAGAAGAAATGTATCTGAAAGTAGTTCCTGTCCCCAAAGAGGGCCCTAGCTAACTAAGCAACAGTATATGGAGAGGTGTAACACACAGACATGTGGAGGTGGGCTGCACATCCCTTGTGCTCCTCACTCTCAGATTTGTAAATGGAAAATCAGGACTTGGGCAGGGTGGAGTAAGTGCATTGATGAAGAAATGAGAAAAAAAAATGGGGGATATCCTTCCCCTGGAAAGTGTTGAAACATCAGATGCAATGGTGTGCATCTCAGGAGGTTTTAAACTTGCCAGAGGCAACATATGTCTATTAAACATCAATAAACATGCACTGAAGCCACACATCCTCGGAATATAAATAGAGCCTTTACTCTTGTCTATGACAAAAATAGGGCCCAGTAACAACATCTGTTAAGACATTCATCCCTCTCAGCCCAGCTCCTGTCTGAATTAGAGGAAATGGCACTGTACACTGTAGAAGGTCAAACTCCATGACCTCAGAGTTTGCTTTTCTTTTCGGTCATGTTATGCTTTGGATTTTATGAGGGATATGCTGCAAGAACTTTACTATGTGCTCTTCCCTTCTCTGAATATGTCCCCTCCCTCTAGCACTGCAGTTCTGTCCATATTGTCCCTGCCCCTACAAACTCAGGTATGTCACTTGCTACCGTTCCCTTCTTCCCATCTCACGCATGATAAGAGTGCCAAAGAGTAGGGATAAGATGAGTAAAGAAGGGACTTATGAGTAAAGGGACTTATTTCACTAATTTTGAGATGTTATCCCTGAAAACAGATGAAAAAGAACTGTCAGTTCAGTTTTCCATTTCCATTCCTTTCTTCCCTTGAATTAATTTAGTATCTTTTTTCATTTTTTGCCAAAGGGAAGAAGGTGGAAGGTGATAAGAAAGGACAATTTTTTGCTGTTCCAGGTAGGAGAGGTCCCCAAACAAGGATAGGAGAGGGGTTCTCTCACTTTTACTGGAGGATTATGACTCAGCTCAGGATTCTAGTCTAACTATTCTAACCCAAGCTCATAGCATAGCTTTACGTGTCTGTCATATCTCGCATTATTTGCAAGAATAAAGAGTAAGCACATTAAGCCTGAAAAAAAGAGACCATGTCTCCAATTCTGGGCCTTCATCTGCATCTTCTAATCTTGAAAGAAAGTGTATACCAAGGAGGTGAACTTACTCCAGAAAAAAAAAAAAAAAAAAGGAAATTTGATTGTGTATTTTGGAGTCTTCACTGTTAAATGGTTTTCCAGACCAGGATTCATGCACTGCACCATATGGTTAATGCTGGAAACCACACTAAAAATGTGTTTGCTAAAAGAACAATCACTTCTTGCAGTCCCCTACTACCTGCAATTCCTCATTCTTTGCTCTAAGATGGTGTGCATGTGCATGGTAAAGACACCAGGGAAATGAATATGGAATGAAAAAACCTTTGGAGATAATATACACTTCGTTCTGCCACCATGTATCTCTTCTGATCATTCTTTGAATGGAATTTAGCTGAAGCCTTTACTTCCCCCAAGTAAAATTTATCTGGCCCCTGGATTTTATTGAGGAACTATTTACATTAGTAAATTCTCCTAGGTGTATAATTCAATTCTGCAGTCCTTTTTTTTCTCCACAGAGAATTCTTCCTACTGCTATATTAGTGTTGTACTAAAGAAAAATTATGAGGTGTTTTGTAAGTATTCTGAATAGTTCAGGCTCTTGTTTCTTTGCTCTCTCATTGCCTTCTTCATCTGGAAAACTGAATTCTAATTAAAAATACCACAGAGAAATCTGAAGTGTAACTTTTCTGTAGCGCTAGAAGAGATTTTGGGCCTGATTTTGCAAATCCTAATTCATACTAATAGTACTTGCTTCAAAAGTACAGTCACATCAAGGAGACTTTACAGGTAAGAGAGATTTGAATAATTAAGTACTTCTGGGATCAATCCTTTTGATGAGATGCTTCTGGGTCTTTAGTAGCTCATCCAATTGCAGACCAGGTAACATCTGGGCCTTAGCAGACACCAAGTATTCTGCCAAGGAAATCTGCTGGATTTATGACTACTGAAGTTGAACAATTTAAGATTAACACTTCTTTTTATACTCACATACATAATCTCAATGAAGTTAATAGCATTTAATATTTTGCTTATTACTCATGCAATTCCAGACTGTAAACCTGGGCTCTTAAAATTATTTTAAACTAATTTATAGAATTTAAAAGCCCTTCAAAACCAATAGTGATGCCACTTCAGAAAGATAATATGTTATATTTGTTTTCCAAGAATGAATTATTTCATTACTATGAATAACATTGCAGTACCAAAGGAAGACCAAATCTGTAGCATTCAAAAATGTCAATCAAAAAGTGTTTCATCTTACCTCACCCAAGCCAAGAAATCACATGGGCAGGACAGCTATTCTATATGCTGACTCTTTGATGAATCTATTCCTCCATCCATCAGTTTGTCTCGTTCCATTTTTATAAAAAGCTACCTTTTCACTCACCATCTTTATAAAGACTTCTGACAAAAGGTTTCCATGTTACATTAATTGTTAGATGGATGACCAGATGGATGAGCAGGCTGGTGAGCAGTTACATAAATTACCCATTCTTATATCTTTTTAATTTGAGTGGTACCTGAGTTGCTGAAAATGTCTGTCTACTTTGGAATGAAGGAACCAAGTTATATTGTCTCAGGTGTTACACTGCACAATGTCATTCCCTGACACATAATGGAAAGACTGAATTTCCTTTCACTTTAGTAAAAACATAGCCCTATCCTTCTAGCCTGACCACATCCAGTGCATTGAGAGTGCCTGAAGACTCAAATATTGTGTCTTTTAGACTCCAGTGCATGTGTGATTGTCTTTTAACAAAGCATCAATATCCACAAAAGGTAGACTTCAGTTCAAAACTTCAGGATGGATTACAAATGAAAGTGTCTTGGCATGCTTTTCAGCTCAAACTTGTAGAAGCTGTGACATAAAGTAAAAGATGTTGTGGAAAACCAAAAAGGAAAAAAAACAAAAAACCAACAAACCCACAACCAAACCATAAGAAAAAAAAAAGATGGGTTTCTCAAGCACATGAATTGCATCAAGGAATTAGACATGCATCTGTTTTAACAAAATTGAGGCAATCATTGTCTTTAGTGTTAAAGGGACTTTAGCAATTCAGACTTACAAAAATTATTCTCTTTTTAGTGTTAAACTTTATTTATCTATTTTAGTTTGATTTTGTAAATTAACAGGGCAACCCAGTGAGACTCAATAAGCATTTTCTGTTTATTGTTGTATTCAAATCTATTTGCAATTTAGCTGAATTAACTGTTTATGACATACTGGTGGTAAAAAAAAAATAAATTCTGTTTTGGTTACACAAATATTTTTGCTTTACTTTCATTAATACTTTAGCTTTAGTTTTAAACATTACACCTTTGTAGACCAAGCCTGAAAAGTGAGCAACACTGCCAGCTCTCTTTGAAGTTAATAGGAACTGAGTGTGCACAACACGTTACAGGATCAGCCCCTTTACATGAAAATATTTTGACTGGATTTGGCCACATCCTTCCTGCCCTTAATTCATACTGGATAAATCAATTTGTTAATTCAGCTGAGGTTAGAAATTTGAAACAGAACATAAATTATATTTTTCCAGTCCTACAAGAGATTGGTTTTCCTTCCTGGAAAATGGGTTAACAGCCACAGTCTAAATCAGCACAGAAAATGCAAGACCTGAGTTCAAAGGTCACCCCCTTTTATTAGCAGTACTTTCATAAATGGAAACAAGAGAAGATTGTGTTCTGCTTTGTCTAGATTTCAAGGCAAGGAGTTAGTTACAGTGCTTTTTTTTTTTTAATACCACATTTACAAATAGAGGGAGAAGATCTTCCTGACAAACTCCACTGTATTACCAAGAGCCTAGTTCAAGCCCTACTGAAATCAGCAAGTTATTCTGTTACCTTCAACAGAATTTAAAATGGGTTTTACATCCAAGATTTTTTATTTCCCTCTCCAGATTCCTTAAAAAAAAAAAAAAAAAGACTGTTCTGACACGAGTCCTATTTCAAAAGGTCATGGACTGTATGCAGAACTTTCACTCAAGCCATCTGGACTTATTCATGTTAACAAGTTTTTTTGTTGAAATGAGGCCAATTACTCCAGGCAAACCCATATAATTAAGTGGCATTGCCTTAGACTAAGAAATTGATCCGTATTGTAGACAAATATCATTTGAGTGATCAAACTGTACTCCAGATATAGCATAAAAGCAACAGAACAATAATTTTCTCTGTCTCCCTCTCTGTAATTTAAATTAAAATGTTAAAAAATGTTTTCTTTACAACATTTTTTAAAATAAATTAATTATCTTAATACAATTAGGAAATACATAGCCATAGCGGCTAATCAGACTCATGAGAAAAAAAAAAAAGCAACTTAAAGGAAGTGGTTTAACAAGTAAATTTGACAATCTTTTAAGAAAACTTCAATAATAAAGATATAAATGTAGCTCAAGCCCAAATTAAAATAGGAAAATCATGCAGTGGTTAAATTGCCATAATACATGTTGGTGCTCTTCACTCTTCTTCATTTGGCTTGGTTTTTTTTAGAAATCATCTCCTGAATTTTTGCTTGTTTGTCATTACTATTACAGCAAGCTTAGAATTTCGTCCCTTTAACTGCATTTTAATAGCAATGTATTATAGCATGATTTATCAACATATGGCAGGTGGAAGCTGACACAAATTATAATGAAAATTAAAACAGTCATTTATGCAGCAGGCGATTATCATTTAAGAAACATTTATTTGCAGGCTTTAAAAATGAGAGTTTAGAATCAAATGGGTTTAAAATGAAAGTTTTAATGACTGTTACCTTTTTCCTGCAGCCACTCCTCTACGGGCCGGTTATATTTGAAGGGGATTTTCTGTTTTACCATTTGGAACCGTTCACTATCAGTGTTGCCTTTAAAGTTTAAAAAACAGCTTAAAAACAATCTGTAAAGTCAATGAAATAGTTAAAACATCCTAGATTTTTTGGGTTTTTTATGACCTTATTTAGCTAGAAATAAATCAGTGCGCATGTGTGGACATACATATAGATCTATATTTGAAAAGAGAGAGATTTATCTTTAGTAGAGTGGAGAATAGTTATACATCCAATTGCCTGAGGTTCTGGAAGGTCAAAGAAATTAAAACCTACAAAAAAAGATAACTCAGATTCTCCTCAGAGTATTTGTTTATCCAAATTGGTTAGAAGGCATGTGCAATTTGTCTGCCATGTGAGACCTTGCATGAACTTGTGCCATGAGTTAAAACATTCTGATCAGACTCTGGATCTGACTGCACATGGACATGGCACAATATGTCAGTCATGTAAACACACAGTAGTAATTTGAAAAACCTTCTTGCACTGGGAAAAGACATGTGTTAGGACTAGAAACGCAGTAAAAAAAAAAAAAAAAAGGAAGAAAATATAAGAAATCTATGCCAAAGTATCTAATAAAATTAGTTTAAAAAAATTACAAACACCTAAGAATGGAAAGATAAACAGGAAAAAAGAGACGTAAAATTTGAAAAGAGGAAGAACTGTTAATTAAGGATACATGAAAACTTCTGTTCAGTTACCAAAGACTTGGGCCTGTTGCCAGAATAAAACAAATGCTTAGAAACTAATTTAAATAAAAGCAGAAATAATTAGCCAAAATGTAAATTCCAGCAATTACAGTTCCATTGTTCCATGTTGATGGATAATAGAATCATCCATTAAAGTGTGCTTTGGTGGAAAGCTCCTATTACTTGCACAGCACAGAGAGGAACAGGACTCACACAAAGCCTCTGTCCAAATTCTCCAGCTACTGGAAAATTGTACAGGTCAGATGGAAGCTCTAATAGAAAGGAGCAGCTCAGCTTGGTGGTGCTAGGATTGACAGTGAACAAGCGCCATCATTCTGCTTTTTCATTTTCTCCAGCTAGAGTCACTTTCTGATTCATTCTAATTTTTGCTTCAAGTATTATTTTTACAAAAACTATTCAGACAGGCGTAAGAGAAGTGCTTTTTTTACATGCAACATTATAATATTGTAGAAAAAGGATTAAGCCCACAACTTACTAAAGTAATGCTACCGTAAGCAGAAGTTGAGTAGATCAGTTGTGCTCCAGTATGTGTTTTGAATAAATGGTGGTCAAAGTCAGCAACTGCTCTGCACAATTTGCAGTATTGCCTTTAAAGTCCCACATACAAATATCCTAGTGGGGCTTCATATTTATTTGACTTTCTGAAACATATGCCGTAATCTTTTTTTCGAGGTATAGAGACACCAGTGAAAAAAAGCATAATTAAAAACTAAATGATGTAAGTCCAGCCAGTCAAGAGCAGACACTGTCATACTGCAGGTAATATGGTGGCTCCCATGTGTGTGATCACCTCTGCTGCATAGCTGTTGCTCAGAAATGCTGCCAGCCTGTGTGAGGTACCTGCTGACCACAGCTGGGCTCTCCAGCAGCACCTTGGAACTGCTGACTTTCTGCTGCAGGTGAGGAGCACTATAGCAACACACCAGATATAGTCCCACAGGGATTCATATGACCTAATCTTAAGGAGTATTTGTAAAAATCATCATCTGTATCACTGTAAGCTCAGCTGTAAGGAAAGCAGCCATTTACATTTGGGTTAGTATCTCTAAATATAATGATGAACAGTTAAAAGCCTTGCTGCTTATTTGGGGTACATGGTAAAAAAGAAGTAAAAGCATTTAAGAACAACTTTACTGGCCTGATTACTTACTACCTTCCTGAAAAAAAGTCAGATGACTTTTTACCATCCGTATTCTATATTCATTGGGGGAAACTGCTACTCTCCATTGTAGAAATATCCAATTAAGCACCATCTGACACACATTATTGCTCCAGTTTCTCTGTTGCACCTCATATACATATACAGTTGGTTACTCAGATAAACTAGAAGGAAAATGTAAAATTGAAAACACTCTCAGTTATCTGTCAAGTCATATTTAGCAATGTACTGTGGTGACTTGGAGTCACTCATAGACATGAAGTTACATTTAAGTAAATTCCCAGTTCTCATAATTCATATCAGCACCACCAAAAAGTCAATTCTATATTTCTATGAATACATATTCCTAAAGAGAAAATTTGAACCATGTTCAATCCAGGAACCAAGAAAAAAATGATAAAGAGTAGCTGAGTTAACATAAACAACAAAAACAAAGAAAAAACTCTACCTAAAGCTAAAGGGACAGTAATATTAACAAAACAATGATATTTTATCTGTTTATTAATAATAAACTGAAATGACAGCCTCCTTTCCTGCAAATTCTGCCATTCATTTAAGCCTAGGTGCAGCTTTCTGGACAGGGAAGCAGACCCATTGGTTTGGGGAGAACAGAAACAAAATTAAGTCAAGCTCACTACAAAAACAATTTATTTTTTAAGATCAGTTAGGAAGACATTCTTTTCTCAACAGACTAATCCATGACCACCAAAATAGATAAATAGCATAAATGCAATCATAAAAATTCTGCATCTACTTTAGTATTTTTTTTTGTTGTTTAATTGCAGTGTGCCTAATTTTCTTTTTTTTTTTTGTGTGTGTAGGAAAAGAGTACTCAATTCCGGAAAATCCTCAGGAGGCACTTCAATAGCACTTAAAGACCTAAATTTCTCTCTCAACTCAGACTTGAACCTTTACAAAGAAGCTGCTACTGCATCTATATTGCACGTGATAGAGATAGACAGTTTTGATAGAAATGGGGGTTATTCCCCACTTTACAGAGTACATTCTGAGCTAGGACTGCTAGCTAAATGAGTGCATTGATATTATAATGTTGATGGGCAGGCACATTTTCTATAGCCCAAAGGAAATTCTATAACACTATTTACAAGCAACAAGAGACTCCACTGTCTTCATCCATATCGGAATGCACATACAAAAGCAACCTTTTACTGGTGGCAATGAGATCCTTTTCAGGATGAAGACAGTTCAGAGGAACACTAGAGTGAGCCAGGGGCTGGCATGGAGTGGTTCTTCCTCTGTGGGAAAGGCTGACAGTAGAAAAAAAAAAGTGGTGAATTGATAATTCCTCAGAACAGGGTGTCTGACAAGAACAGGCCAACAAGACTGAGGTAAACAAAGGAAGAGGGACAATCAAAAAAGACATGATGATGAAAAATGGGTTTCTTATAGTTCTAGACCTTCAAGAAAGCCAGAAGTGACAACTATTCCCCACCACAACTTTAAAAACTTTTTTTTTTTGTTAATCAGGTTTAATTTAATGTTATTATGTTATTATTATGCAGATATTTGCAGCGAGATTAAAACACATATAAAAATCATACCTTTAAAAGCAATGAAAAATTGAAGGACATTAGAAAATTCAAATAGGTTTATATTGCAACATTAGTATCTGATCTATTCTTTTTTGGTTTGTTTTTAAATTTTATTTCAGACATAACTAAGAATGATTTTTAAAAACATGTGCATGAGAATGTGTTCACTCATATACCCAATTACAACAGTGAGCTAAAGAACAACTTTTTCATTGTTAAGCGCTTAGAATAGGCATTAAATAGAACCAATAGAACCACACAATTACTAAATTAATAGTGACTTGGAGTTGTGCTTTAAAAAATAAACACAACACTTGATATGAGAGCTCAAAAAGGAAATATAATGGTTTGCAACACGAAGTAACATAAGTTTGGCATGAAGAAAGCTTATTGAACCTCTGACAGCTGAGGCATGATGTGATTAAAGGTGTTTCTCGTCCATCTTCATACACAGAAATTTTCAGTAACAATCCTTTTGTGACCTCAATGCAATTTCTTTCTATAGTTAAATGATTCACACATTCAAACAACCCCTTCACATAACTAATATAGATTCTCTGTTTTCCTTTTGAGTCCAGCTTTGATTCCAGGCTGTTCTTCAGAATAGAATACACAGGATAGAGTGATTTAAATTTTCAGAAAACAGTCCTAACCACATAATTCTTCTATGTTCAGAAACAATGTGGGTCTCAAAGGTTGCAGGATATAGTTTTTAATAGTAAAATTGTGTTGATTAGTTTTGCTACTTGTGATTTACTAAATATTTTCCTCCCATAGTTTCTAGCTGCTTAAGTGATTCAAGTACTAATAGTACTTTTAAATATTTTGAATAAGTTTCCTCCTTCATCATTTATATCAATATGACTTAGATCTGCTTAACAACTTAGCTTCTTCTAAAGAATTGTGCCTCATAAACACATTATTTTGCCCATTTTTATTACTTTTTTCATGTAAAAATTCTAAAGCCATCTGTGAAGACTAGGAGAAAAAGAAGTCTTTTGCCTCATTTAGGACTTATATGCACAATTAACAGAAATTCTGCTGCACATCCTAAGTTTTTCAACAAACAGATAAGCAATCAGGCTTTTATGACCTCAAGGATTTTAATGGTAACCTCTTGAAATCTTCTCGATTCTTGAATCTTGGTTAACCTGAATATTCTAAATATTTCAAATACCATGGACATTGCTAAGGACCAAATACTTTGGAAAGGAACATGGCAGAAGTGCTCTATGTTTTCTGGGTTTTTTTGGATTGTCCCTCTTTTTCCAAAGGAAATGTGGAATCCAGCCATAAAAATAAGAGCCTACTGGTTAAATATGATCAGTTGCTGGGGTTCTGTCTTTTTTCTGAAGTCCTTGGTATCCCTGCTCTACAGACTACACTGATAAATAGATCAGATTCACTTTGAACTTTAGCTTTTGATAATCTTCAATTTAGACCCAACTAAAATGGGGGAAAAAAAAAATCAAAATAATTTGCTTGTGTCAATCACTACTGGCAGTTCTCACACGAAATACTTTTTATGCAGTGCAAGAGTCCAAGGGACACAGTTTAAATTTGCTCATGGGCAAAGCAGAATCTTCTTCCAAAACCCTTCAGTGCTGGAAGATGTTATTCTTTTCTGCTGTTTCTTTAAGAAAACAGACAACCTTTATTGCGCTAAGCTTATTTCTAAACCAAAATGGAATCTTAAGCCAAAGAGAGTACAAGAACAATTGAAGCTCTGAAAAATCTTGCTTCTTGGCCTAGACCAATCATAATGATTTACAATGTCTTAGGTGTGAAAGAGAAAAACTGAAAGGTTCCAGCAAATTGCACTGGGCAGAAAGAAAGGACTTGCTTTTAGGTGGAATATTAATCCATCCTGATGTGTTGTCAAATCTCTGAAGATGCTGAAAAGAATACCATAAGAAAACACTCATCTGATCTAAATTACTGTCAAAGGCTGTTCTATGAAGCAGAATTTTCTTAATTGCTTCTAAGTCTCTAAAAAGAATGAGACTTTTTATCTAATGAGCAGTTATTAAGTGAAAGATGCTACAGTGATAATAATGATTTAAAGAAACATCTTGAGATCAGTATTAAAAACTTAAAATGTTTCCACCATTTTCCCCTTATTGTAAATGGAACATCAGTAGGAAAAGGGCTTATTAACACCTAGTGTTTGATAGCTCAGTTCACCCAGCAGCCCATAATGCCAGCTCCCTTTGAGATTTTACAGATGCTCATAATCTCACAAAGATTTACACACACTTATTTGACATCATCATGGGAGAGAAAACAGCCTGCTACAGCATGAAAAGTGTATATTTGATGGGTAAATGCTCTACTAACATAAACTGATTCAGTTCAATTCAACCCCAAAACTCTCCTAGGGCTGATGCTGTGTGCCCTGGAAAAGGAGACTAGCATGCATCATGCAGAAGCTACTATTTCCTCTCTGATAAAGGGAACAAAAGTTTCCAAAGTGTGCTTGTGCTTGGCACAGACTGAGCCTCTTTAACCCCTTCTGTTTTCAGGCAGCTGCACTTAAAAGCTTACAACATACTGAACAGCCCTATTTTCACATTTCCTTAAGTACTTATTTTGTTTAAAATACCATGAAGTACAACCACTATTTGTTCATAGCTTGCATGCAATTAGACATCTGACATAAGTCTATTAGTAAAGGATTAGAATTTATTTTTAAGACTAGACCTTCCTCCATACATCACAAAGGAATAGCAACCCTTAGAATCAAGTTTTAGCATCAGGTCTGTTTATGTATAGATGTTTATTTTGTTGTGTTACTGTACGACCATATTGTGGTTTATGTTATATAACATAGGGAATGGTTGCACTAAAATCCAAACATGTAAAAAATCTCTACTTACAGTGGCTTTAGAAAACACTTGAAAAATGTCCAAACCTGAAACCACAGATGTGGCTTATACAAAAATGAAACAGGATGGCAATGCTAAACAAAATGATTATAAGACAGCTGAACTGGAATCTTTCTAACTATCACAAGCTGTCCCTCTAAAAAGTCTTGTAAAGCTCCAGTTTTGCCTTGTATAAAAGGAGCGCGATAGAAAATTAATTCAAATTTGGGATTTAATTTCATCTGAGTGAATTGAAAAATAGACAAGTCTTAACATTGTTTAGTTTTGCTTCAGTTCTTGGATATTATATTTTTCTCCTGCCTTCACTGTTTAATAAAGTTGCATCTTTTGCTACTGAATTCTCATTTTATTTCTTGTCCTCATTTTCCCCTTAGTCCTGGTTGCCCTTGACTTTATCTTCAATTCCCTCTGATCACATTGTTTGCTGGGAGCAACACCTTTTATTCTGTTCATCTCACTATGGACTGGAGTTAAAAGCTGACCTTCACACTGCAACCCTCCTCAGCTCACTGCCCTCATGACAAGAGACAACAAGGTCTTGGTAATATAAGTACTGAAAATATGAGAGAGAATTAGCAAGCAAGACTCCAACAGTAATAATTATTCAGGCAACTGGGGCTGCTTCTACACCTCTAGTGCCTCAACCAAAATCTTTACAATGCCACCACTCTGTGTTTTATCTGATCTTTTTAGCCTAAAAAAATTGGGGTTCTAATTTTAAGTAAAGCACCATTCAGGCCAAAATTACTGGGAAATTCAGAAGCAAACTAAGAGATAGGAGTTTAAATGTCTGTGCAGGAGGTATAGCTAATGTGGACCACAGTGACACTAATAAGACTAAGAAAGACTTGAAGAAGTGAAATTCATCTAATTCAGTGCTCTGCCCCAGGACAAGATCAGTAACATTTCAACCTCCCTTAGATTACTCTTTCAATCCTGTTTTGGATGACTAAGAAAATAAGTGCCTTACCCTTGATAATCTAACACAGAAGCACAATAGGAGCAAAACGAAAGACAACTCAGACTAACAAAGGTGGAAGAAGGTTAATCAAACCTTTTCAAGCATTCAGAAGAAAAAAATATTGTCAAAAATGTGACTCAAGTCCTATTTTTATGTGCACTTTATGCTGAATCACTTCAGCCTGTAGAAGTTGAGTCCATGGGCACGAAATAAAAGCAGTCTGCTTTAGTTCTCATTTGAGCTATGTTGGAAAACTGAACTAGTGTACAGTACAGAGAAAGCAGTTGCCAGTTCAACCTCTGTAAAAATATGAAACAATTTGGGTGCCTACATTACTAGATGTTTGAAATGTTCTGTAAGGAATGTGTAAATTTCTGTGTTTTTTCACTGACCAGACCCAAATTGAGCCCCACGTCAGGCAGGCAAGGCTGAAGTGTCTATTAAAGAAAAACTGAAACTACATATTGATCTTTCCATTTTAAGCAAGGAAAAAATAGTCACTTTGCAGGAAGAAATCAGAGATTGGAATAAAATCCACTGCTATTGTCCCCACATCCCACTTCTTTTATTCCCTTGTGAAAGGTCAGGATGTGATTTATGTTGTCCAATGGGAACAAGCAGCAATAATCAAATATCAAAACCACTTTATTTGTATTGACACTTTAAATTCTATTAACTCTCATTTATATAGAGGTTGTTTATCTGTTTTGTGCATTAGGCAAAGTCAGGACATAGAAACACTAATCTAATTTACATATTTGGGGTTAGGCATTGGAGCTACATGAGTGTAGCTATTTTGCTTCCAGGAGCATTGTGAGACTGAAAGCAGCTCAGTTGCCTTAGGAGGGTGCATGATGTAAGGTAAGAAAACTTGTGGCTTTGTATCTGCTTCTTGTAGGGTCAGAGGCTCGCCACCACAACCCTGCAGACAAGAGCAGCTCAGTCCCAGCAGACCTGAAGATGCCTTGCTGCTGACAGCTGGATTGGCTCCATTAGAAACATTCAGATGTTTCTGAATCTCGTTTCCCTGTGCACATAATATTGGGGACCTAAGATGGGGAGTTAAATGTACAAATAGAGAGAGCATGTGCAGTCCTTTCCCATTGATACAGTGCTGCTGAAGGGAAGCTGCTCAGTCAGTAACAATAATGAGAGTAATGCCTGTAAGGCCCTTTGTCAAATGCCACTGATAAGGACTGGAAAGCTAACCAGTTACAAATAACCAAATGGCAAAAGCTCTATGGAAGTGGCAAGTTCTCTAGAGTGAGCGCCAGGAAATAATTAAAAGCATGTAAGAAACTGATGAAAGAAGAAATTTATTAAGAAGCACTTCCTATCAAGATTGCATATTACACAGTGCTACAGTATCCTCAGGGAAATTCTTGAATTATTTAAAATTTTCCTTGAAAAAGCAGTGGGGGATATCAGTTTATTACAGAATGGAATAAATGAGAGCAAACAGGCCTTTCCCATTTCTAATTGCTACAAATCATGAAATCAATTCTTCTGCTTGCATCAGTTTAGAAAAAGGAAAAGAGAATTCTAGAATTCTGTAGCAACCCAATGATTCCATCAAAGACAGATGCTGTTCACAAAATTGTGCCATGACCAAGAGCACCAGGTACTCAGTAAGTAGCAAAGATGCAAATTCATTGTCCCCGAAAGTCTTCCAATTTCAGTGAATTGTAGAATATTTTCTATTTAAGTCACCAAAGATAAGGTAAATTGGAGCTTTATCCTCAGTTTACTGATGGGAAAAACTGAGCTGCAGAGTGGTAAAAGCATTACCCAAGAGCACAAAGGCATCTCTAAACACAAGGCTGGGATTCATGAACTTCTGACTCCTAGGTCCATGACTGGCCCCTTTCATTTCTAACCATCCTTTCACACAGTTGCTCTACTTCAGATTGTAGCATTGGATTTTAATGACTTCATGCTTTCCAGTGCCTTTAGCAAGCAGGGAGAAGGCTGATGTGGATACATAAATCCCTTCTGTCACTGCATGTCAGCATGTCAACCTGGGATTACAGCTGGCACTGTTTTTTCTGCAGGCAATGTGATCAGAAAAGCACAAAGTTGTTCAAGCCTGTGATCCCTCAGGACAGATGTTTATTTGCTCATTCTTACTGTGCACACATGTGTGCTTATGAGAGAGAGACAGGGACAGAAGGAGAGTTAGGGAGAGAGAGAGACAGAGAAGAAATAAAACACAAAATCTCTGTTTGACCAGGAGAACCGAAATAGAACTAACCCAGGAGAGAAACGTAAATATATTAATGTCTGGGAACCCACTGCACTGTGCTGTGCAGCAGGATTTTATTTAGCCTGAGTCTCCATCTGAGAAATATCTCTCCATCCTTCTCTGCACTACATGATACAGCTACATTTGATGTACCATCAAATGGCTGAAGAAATAGCAATTGGTTGGATGGGGCTTTGAGCAATGTGTTCTAGTGGAAGGTGTCCCCACCCGTGGCAGGGGGTTTGGAACTAGATGATCCTAAAGGTCCCTTCCAACCCAAATCCTTCTGTGGTTCTAATTAATCTTATGCCAGCAAAGGAGAAATTTACCAGAAATCACTGTTGATAAGGCTTATGCTTGGTACCTGGACTTCATATAGTCATGGAGCAATGGACACCAACAGATGAGAACAGCTCAAGATATCTGAGGATTCAGTCAGGATACACATGCCTGTGTGAACAGCTGTATGCTTTGGCACGGAATTCTTGGGAAGACCAAACTATCAGGATATATCTACATCTCTTAGCATGTAATTACTATTCATGGAAAATGGCTGGATGTCAAAGAAATACAGGGAAAACCACTATCTGTTTTGCACCATAGTATCTCAGGCACTGGGACTCAAAGGCCCGTGGTAAGTATATGAATGCAATGCCAATATTTAGGGATATTCCAGGGTTTTTTAATCAGATACCAGGAGAGAACAATTAGGCAGAAAGATGCATCAGTGCCCTATGGAATATTTTAAGTGATCATTCTGACAAATGAGCAAATATAGGACTGGGAAATCATAAAGTTCATCTCTTGAGTTTCAGTTTATGCTGTACTACCATTGTTCAAAGGTTAATACAACTTTTCCTAGGCATTCACTCTGTGTTGCAAGAATTTATCTTACAAAGAACCCTAGTCAATAGATCTAAGCTAAGAGGAAAGAACTGAAATTTGAGAATCAATACCATTGATGGAAAAAGAATCAGAGAAATAGAGAAAAATTAGAGATGCCACTAAACTACCTAGGTTTTGGTTTGTTATGGTTTAAATTTGGCTGAGCAATGGGGCCACAATGCAGCAGAGTAACTTCTCCAGCTGCAGAAGTGGGAGTAGTTCCACACAATCATGTCCTCCTGAATAAATTAATGAGGGGAAAAAAAGGAACAATTTGCTTTCCAACTGAGAAATACAAATGTAATTACTGTAGATATGATACAAACACATACAGATTATTTGACTTCATATTTCACATCACAAACTCAATGCAAAAGTAGGGTAATTTTTTTTAGAAGGACATATTTTGGTGCACATTTTTGTTGTTGCCATGGTGGGTTACTGTAATTCTCTGGAGCATCAGACACTTGACAGGTCTTGGACTCAATAAGCTTGATTAGATGAACAATCAGGCTCTGGGAAGACAGAAGATGGTCCAAATCTAGGACCATCGGAAAGAAGTGTCATTTTGACCATTAAAGCAAATTTTCTTCTAAAGTACTTCATATTAGTCTGCAGATTTGACATACTGGACATATAGTCTGATTCAGGAAGACGTAAGAGTGCTGCTACACTAATTCAGCTAACAGCTGAATATATAATACACATAACACATATCTCTGTGTTTTTGGACAGCACCAAAAAACCTTTTACTCAAACTGTCAGTACATTCTGGTAATATTTTTTTTTATCTAGGCTATAAACAAGAGAAATATTTTGGCTAAATTAAAAGTACTATTGCCTCTGTGGCTTGTATTTGCATTTTAGAACAACCTTTTCCGTGATTGTAATGTAGCAATAATAAAGGCTGCTACAGAAGAATACTTGTTATTCCTCTCCCCTCTCCCTCAAGGACTATCAGTGGGATCTTGAGTGGGAATTAGATGGTCATGGCAATTTGCATGAAGATACTTTTCTGTGTTTATTTCCTTCCTTAGGTAAACTCCTTCTTTCAACCCTATTGCTGTTAAATCATACTGTGTTGTTTCTTCTGCTTTGTTACCTAACATGTCTTCATAAAGACCCATGCATTTCTCTCTTTCTTGATGCCAAGCTGACAAATTCCAGTGCTTGACAGACTGCCACTCACATGGGCTTGAGGTACTTGGTGAAATTAAAACTACAGCTCACTCAGACTGAATGCAGTGTGTAGCAAGAGCTCAGATCAGTTTGAAGAAACAAAACAGGAGCAACCGACACTGGAAGCTGCAATATAACCACCTTTCTATTTGTTTGTTTTCTCTCTTCTGTCCTCAAAAACAGAATTTGGAAGACAGAAAATCCTTACAACACTTCCATGAAACTCTTTGAGGATGGAGCAAATCAGAAATAAACCGTAGCTTCATTTTTTTTCAGTGGAAAAACGAAACACAAAGTACACAGCAGTTAAACTCTAAGCGTAGTGGCAACATTTATGTAACTTTTACATCATGTCAGATCCTATCCCATCATCCAGTATGGAAACACATGCATTAACATGAGGTTTTTTGCTCAAATTCCAAAGTATGTTTGTTTGTTGATTACTTCATATATGGAGTTTTATATGTCATTGGATAGAGGGGAACAAAACTTGAGTGTTCATATCAGGTACCATATTTATCAGTTTTCCAATCCCATAAATATATTATAGATGCTACGGCCCTGCAGTGACAAGCTACAATCAACTCTTGATTTCATCAACTTGTCATGCTTTAATCATCCCTCTTGGCAGCTCTTTCAACATATGTCGCAGTACTGCCTTCAAATGGGCTTCTCCAATTCTGTTTTATTAACCCTGTCTTTTTATATGTTTTAGACTCATTATGAAATGCAGTAAATCTGTCAAAGGCACTTTATATGCTGTCTCCAATTCATGCTGATAGGAAGCATCTGAGAGCTCATTTAAGTCCCAGAAAATGAGTACAAAATGAAAAGTCAAAATCCACAACAAAGTATGTGACAAGAACCCTGGTGATCGCATTCAGCCTACAGGGCTAATCAAAAATTGTTCCTTACTCATTGCCCACTCAAAAGGACATTTGGATAGGAAAATATTGAGACCACAGTGAGATCTGGTAGCACCAAGAAAAAAATCCTTTCAGCATGCAGATCAAGCAACACATTAATGATTCCAAGTCATCCAGCACAAGATCCATGTGCGTTTTCATGAAGACAAGGGGATTCAGCCACACTTCTTACTATTACCTTGGTTTCAGAAGCAAGGTTTCAGAAGTGAAAAGGAGATCATAACAGCCTCAAGTCTGAGGGAAGGAAAAGATTGCTACAGGGACACAAGAAGGCAGAAGGCAAAGTTTTTGCAGGGAGTTGAAGGGTGGAAAGAAGAGGAAATGACATATCAAAGTCATTCTGCAAGACACAGAATGAATTTGGGGGAGAAGAACCCAGGCTCTGCAAAGCACAGAGAACTAGAAATTTTCTCTAAGGCTCCATTACTGAACATTTGTATATCACTGAAGTGGTGCAGTATGAGCCATGTAGAGGTACTGTGCAGGGATAAGTACAAACTTAGAAAGAAAGAACTTGTTGCAGTGACTCAGACATCTCAGTTGGTTCTGCTTTGGATTTTCCTTGTTAATTTCACAATCAGCATTAGACTTTGCATCACTGAGCTCACAAGAACTAATAATCACAACATTTGCATATTATTTACAATATCAGTGCACATGCCAGCTGAAGAAAGGATACGTAGTCTTTTCCTAATTTCCCCAGTGATGCTACTATTAGACCATCTAAAGTTAGCTTCTTTTTCTAGTCTAATTCACTATAAATTAAGCAAAGTTTGAAGAGTTAATATCCCATTGATAATAGTTAAAACCAGACAAGCTTTCAGAAACAGAAGATGCAAAAAAAATTACAGAAGGAGAAAACTATAATGTCACTGATTTAAAAAAAATCCTATCAAGAAGATCTTATATATCCTGAAATAAGGCTGCTTTTTTCAACTGTATTGGGCTGACTCATAAAAACTATTAACCTTCAGTAATTCTGCCTATATAAGTGAAGACTAATACAGATATCACATACTATTTCTCCACAATTAAGGTACTCTTATTTTCTAGGTTGGTCAGCAGGTACCAAAACAGAGCCCAGAGAAGTCGGCTCAGTCTCCTGCTTCAGTCTTGGGAAATCTACTGTCTCCCCATGTTCAGCAATAAAGCCAGTGAGATGAACTCTAGCATGCACAAAGAATCTGGATACAATCTTGTGAGACCTTCTGTTTCCAGGACACGATGGGGATAATATATAAAAATCAGCAGCCATGGGTAGGAGCTGCCCTGTATGCTTTACATCAAACAAATCCTTGCTAAATTTTGTCTTTAACAACTACAACAACCACTGCATTATCTGAGGAAATTCCTCATCATAACAAGCTCTTGTGTGTTTTGTGTAATTCCTTTACAAATAACCTTGAGCCTTCTGTATGTCCTCTTAATATCTCAGGAGAGGATCTCATTTTCTCCTCCTCTCTTCCTCTCCTGCCTGCCTTCCCCAACCCCCCCTCCTCAATTATCTCTTGCTGTCTTCTGGGTGGTTATGTTTAATCTCAGGATTAGGCAGAAGCCTGCAGTTTGCTTTGAACAGCTTATCAGCTTCCAAGAGACATTTACAGGGAGAGAAAGACTCCAGTTTTGATAGCAGTAATTGTATTTAGCTTGTAAGATACAAGGCTATTTATCTCATGGCTGGGAGATCACAGAGGGAGAGAAAGAAAATGTTGATAAAAACTAAATAAACCCAAAAAGAGAAGAGAAGAGAAGAGAAGAGAAGAGAAGAGAAGAGAAGAGAAGAGAAGAGAAGAGAAGAGAAGAGAAGAGAAGAGAAGAGAAGAGAAGAGAAGAGAAGAGAAGAGAAGAGAAGAGAAGAGTCCTTTCAAGTAGAGAGATGAGGTGGGAAATGAACCTCATTGAACAAAAAGATCATGCCAGTTGTGGAAGGAGACTGAAAATAACAAGGGAAAGATAATAAATGGCTTGAGTAGGACAATAAATGACCTGTTGTAAAGCAGACTATGAATTCTCATTTAATAGTCACAGTTGTGTAAAACTCATAGAATTTTATTTGTAGAGATGGGTAGAACCATTTTTAGAGATACTGGGAACCAGCACTGCATTTAAAGATAGCTGGATCTGTGGACATCCACATCTCTTGAAATTAAATCTGTTTTTTTGTTTTTCACAGAAACTTACAATAGTACCCATCATGGATTGTGGGGTGCCATGCAACGCCTACTATTTAAACCAACTTCACATTCCTCTTTTATGAAATGACCTTTCCATTTTACACTAGCAGTATTCAGTCAGTATTCAGCCTATTTGGTCTTGCCAAAACAGCTTCATGCTTCATTTTTCCCACCTCATGATTGCTGTAAAATCTCTGATGCTGGTCTAAGTTCTCCTACTGTATGACTCCATTCTTAAAGTGTCTACAATAGGTTTGGGTGGGAATTTATGAAAAAAAAAATAGGCTTCAGATATTTTGAACCTTCTTAGGCTGCAACCAGTATTCTAATTGGGTACAATCAAACAAGCATGCAAGTAGGGAAGAGTTAACATCATCTCATTGAGAAATATTCAGCAATTTGCAAAAGTATCAAATGGGTAACAGCAATTCAAAAAATGTCAGATTCCAATTATTCCGATACTTTGAATCATAGAATACTTTTCCTAAAGGAAGAATAAGATGGAACCAAGCTTTTAATCTTATCAAGACAAACACAAATACTTCAAGTTCTTTCCACCACCATAATTAATTCTCTACAGTTAAAACAGATTAAATGAAAAATACATCTATTTTTTCTGTTATAGAGATGTAGTATATCATTTCAGGTGTCCCAAAACATGTCTTGAAATTGTGAAATTTTCTCAAAAGAGACAAAGTGAAAAAAAAAATTAGAAAAACTGACAGTCATGAGATTTTTCTTATAGCCTTTTCTGCATCACCGTTCACTTAAACACAAAACTATAACCTCTGCCTGACATTCTCTATTTCTTTGTGAGCAAGTAGTTTAGACTAGTCTAGAATATTTGGGAAGTAGCTACAACAATTATCTAGCTCAATCAGGGTTGGCCAAAAGTCAAAGCATGTTCTTAAGGGCATTGTCCAAATGCCTCTTAAACACTTACTGGCATGAGGCCTGCTGACAATCTCTCTAGAAAAATGGTTCTGTTTGACCAGTCTGTCAGTAAAGTAATGCTTCCTAAGATCTTCTGTGAACCTCCTCTAGCACAGCTTTGAAACATTCCTACATGTCCCATCGCTAAGTACCATGGCAAAACAGCTCAGCACCTGTCTCTGCTTCCACTCCTCAGAAAGCTGTGAAGAGCAATGTCACCCCTAGCCTGCTTTGCTCCAAACTTGATGAACCCAAAGTCCTTAGCCCCTCTCCACAGGGCATGCCTTCCAGCCCTGCCACCAGCTTTGTTGCTGTCCTCTGGGCATTCTCATGGATGTTCACATCCTTCTCAAATTGTGGGGCACTACCGTGAGGTCTCACTAAGGTGAGACCACACCAACACTGAATAGAGCAGGACAACCACTTCTTTTGACTGCCTGTCTGTGCTGTTTTATGCTCCTCAGGACATGGTTTTCCACTGTCATGGTCCACATATGATTTATACTGAGCTGCTGCCCACCAGCACTCCAGAGCCCTTTCTTCAGGGCTGATCTCCAGCTGCTCCTCTCCTAATTCCTAATAATGCCTGGTGTTACTCTGCCCCAGGTACAGAATCCAGAATTGTTTCTTGCTTAATTATATCCCATTAATCATTGTCCAATGCTCCCATCCAGCTAGAATGCCCCTCAAGGTCTCTTGTCCCTTGAGGGGTCAGTTTAGTCTCACTAGCAAACTTCCTACATCCCCTAGCATCCCTTCATCCATGAGACAGGTGACCTTACCACAGAAGTATGAACACACTGAACAGAGCTGTCCCTAGAACTGAGCCCTGAGGAGCAGCTCTGGTGACCAGCTGCCAGGCAGGTGTAGCCCCATCCAGCACAGCCCTTTGAGCTCTGCAGTTCAGCCAGTTCCTAACCCAGCACACTGTGCACAGCTCATCCCACAGCTGGGCAACTCGTCTGGAATGGTGCTGTGAGGGATGGTATCAAAAGCATTACTAAAATCCAGGAAAAACTACATCCACTGCCTTCCCTTCATCCATGAGGCAGATGACCTTACAATAGAAAGACATAAAATTAGTTACACAGAATGCTCCCCTTGTGAACCCATGTTGAGTGTGCTTTATGACTGCATAATTCTTTAAATGCCTTTCAATAGCATACAGTATAATCTCCATCATTTTTCCAGGATCTGAGTTTAGACTAACAGGTCTGTAGCTCCCTGGATCTTTTCTCACACCCTCCTTATAGCCTGGAATAGCAGTGGCTGGGTTTCAGTCCGCAGGGACTTCCCCAGACTCCAAGAGCCTTGTTAGATATTTGAGAGGGGTCCTGCTGCTAGCATCCTTCAGTATTCCTTCAGTTAGCTCGAAAATTATTTGAGAAAGAAAATTATTCAAAAGAAGCAAGTAAGAACTCAGCCAGTTTTCCTCCCTATCTTACATAAAGTGCATGGCACAAATCAAGCTACTTCAGATCTTTCCACCAAGCAAATGAAGAAATACATTTTAGCAAGGCAAGGTTGATGCCTTTCACATTTTAGATAGGTAGGAGAATCTAAACCACTATCACCTTGACCTGTTTCTAGAAAGCTTTTTTTTTAGACAAAGACTTTGTCTCACATAGGCTAACAAAGATGTAGTTCAAATTGGATCACTTTCAAATGAAATTGAAAAAAGAAGATATGCCCAACAGTTCAGGAACATTCAATCCTTGGAACTGGAAGTACTCTGAAAGAAAATCCCAGCACAGATATCAGGGTCTCAGAATCTGCTTTTTGTTTTATAGGTATGCACTTATCTGGCCAGAGCAGTCAGTTCTGCTGCCAAGAGCTAACTGTCCAGCTTTTCCAGAAATACAATTTCCTCTCAGAAATGTACTTCAGAGACCAAATAAAGTAGGGGCATAGAGGATGAAATATTTTTTTCTTTTATCCATAGCAAAAAACCTGCAGAATAATGTAATTTGAAAGGGCAAAGACTACTACAAGAATACTGAGAGATAACTTGAGAATGATAAATGGGAAAAATATAAAATATGTACTGTATGGATGAAATAATGAACCCTGATAATAATCCAGTTGTTTAATACTGTCTTATTTCTTGTTTCTAAAATGCATTAAAAAATCCAGGCTACACTTGTCTTGCTGGATCATGCATTTCTTTAAATGACAGCTCCTTCCTACCTTTTGCCTCATTTCCTTTAATCCTCTCCTTCAAAACATTACTTCAACAAGATTTTTTTTTATCATGGATACTCTTACTTTACAGCTTCTCTTCACCTAGTTTTGGTGGTGTTTTTTTTTTTTCCCCACTGCAGAAAATGTCTTTGGTGCCTGGATGAATGAGCATGAATATCAGGCTTGTTTTGACATACACTACAAATCTGGCAAGACACAAAGTATTTCTTTGCAAGGAAAGACGGTGAACAGAGCAGAAAAGCCCCATCCTGCTTAAGAACTAATGAAAACTTGGGGACTGAAGTATCCCAGTTCTGTGTGAAAACTGAAGATTTATTTCTAACTGTTCTGAAAACTTCCTCTTCCTGAAGTCTGGGTCCAAAATTACTCACATTTCATAATTAAACAATTTATTTAGATATAGAGAAAGTTCTTCCAGGAACAGAAAAGCAGGAAAATAAAAATGACCAAGCACAACCTTTTTTCTGGGAGATACTTAAAAGGATGAAAGCATGAGAGACAACAGAAGGGAGGCAGCCATAGAAAACTGTACTTTAGACTACAACAAAAGTTTTACACCCTGACTGAGAAATATTCTATCACATTGTGATAACCAAATTAATGAATCAAGCATGAAGAAACTGGCTATCAGTAAAGCCTATGGAAAAAGCCCATCTCCTTATTGTGTTCTTGAGAGAGAGGAGAAAGGGCAAAACTAAAGCAAATAAATCACAAAGAGCTCAATGGTTTTGGCTGGACCACAACAGCTGAATTGCAGACAGCAGCCTCTCTGCTAATGCTACTTTTTTGACACCTCTCACTTCTCAGGAGCTTTGTCTCAGATACCTGTACTGGGCCACTGTTCTGTCTTACAGCCCAGTAACAGAAACTTTGGTACCTTGAAATGCTACTAAAGATGAGAGATCTACCCTAGTCATTTGGATTACTTCAGTCACAAAGCCAACTTTAGCTCCAAGTTAATTCTCTCCTTTACCATTTTTCTCTAACCCTTTTCCTTACGAGAAAGTGGAAAGCTCATGTTGCAGGTGACTGCAATGCAATTGGATGCTATAAAACCCAAAATGTCAGTGCCTGAGTTGTGAGTTTGCTGACATTCTATTTTCCTTGTCTTTTATTTCAAGTTGTAAAAATACAGCTTTGGAGCCTTTTGGTCCCATTGGGCTAGTTTCAGTTAATTTCAATTTAACTAAAGACTGTATTTTAAGGAAAGCCAATATTCTCTCACTTTGCTCGTTTAATGAATACCCAACTTTTATTTGTACTTTTCATTGAGCAAGTAATTATGAGTCTAATGTATACTCCTTCCACAAGCAATAAAACTCAGAGAAGAGCATGGAAATGCCATTCAGAATGCAGCCCTGACTGAAGATTGCACCGTGTGTGATCACAAAGAAGAAACATTAGATAGTTTATAAAATTTGTAAACATTAGGATATAGCCTTGTGTGGAAAACCAAGTACACAAGAAACTGTTCACTTTATAGACAATGCAGTGTGCCCAACCAAGCATGGTCTACAAATACAACGTTTTTTAGACACTACAAATAACTGTGTTTCCAGAACTGACATGATGCTATGGGAAACATAGGGGATTACTCAGCTACTATCACTCAAGTTTGATATGAATTTAAATTTTCAGCAGGTTTCAGCTGAAAAACACTGGATTAACCTGGGTCCATCCAACCACAAAGCCTTTACAGAACTGAATCTCTGCTGAACACAGGTTTGGTCTTGCAATCACATCAAAAAACAACAGTGCCAGTTTGGTTTTTGAAGCCCAACAAGTAATTAATTCTAAAAGCTCCTGTTCAGACTTTTTTTTTAAACCATTGACTGCACAGAAAATGGGACTAATAAGTATTGGTTTCCTGTAATAACTGGTTCATTGAGTCTTTTCTGAATCTTAGGCATTCATAATGCCACTCTATTATATGGATATTCTGGTATTTACCATGAATTGACATCAAGCCACAGTCCCTTCCTTTGGGAAGGCTGGAACATTGCCCTCCTCCCTTGGGTTTTTTTTGTTTGTTTGTTGGTTTGCTTGGGTTTTTCCCACAGCAATGTAATATCTTCTGGTTTGTTTTGGGGTTTTTTTTGGTTTGTTTTTTTTTTTTTTTGAGAGTGAGGGAGTTTTGGTGTTAAACAAGTGCTGAGATTTCCATATTTNTTTGTTTGTTTGGTTTGTTTTTTTTTTGCCTATTTTTTTTAAATTTGACTAAAATATTGGTTTGAAAGAAGTAGGAAACAAGTAAGGGAGAAGCCTAGGCACACAAAGTATGGTCCCATAAGCCTTATTTTCACAGGGACAGGCTGAAAAATTCATCATCAACACACAGACAAAAATTGAAATACGTGCACAGAAAGTAAAAGGTGTCTGGAAGATAAAGGTGTCCTTTTTTCTTAGGGTACAACTGCACACACTCAATACTAGCCCAGAATATAAGATTAATGCTGATTCCATAAAACCATACATCTTCTAATGAAAACATAGAAATATCTTTAGCCAAGGCAGAAGCCCAGGGTACTGAGGTAGTCTTTGAGTGTGATTTATTTTCCTTTAAAAAAAAAAAATCTCTAAAGCATTGAGCTGAATATTTTGTTTCTTTACACCAGACACTTACTACAGCAAGCAATATAAGAAGAAAATTTATTCATAAGGTTTGTAGTGGCTGTAATTGGCTGCCAACTGGATTGGAGGTATTTTACAAAATAATTGATGAAAGGAGCAGAAGAAAGATCCTCAGCTGGACCTTTCCTCTCAAACCAATGAGTAGCAGAGCTAGAACCTAACACAGCATATCCGTCATGGCATTCTTCAAAAAGATTTTTTTCACAGAAATAAGGTTAATAATTGAAATGTATCCTTTTGCATATACATCACAAAACACTGACAAAGGGATATATGTAGTAGAGAGCAATACAGCACAGATGAGTCACATTTAAAAACCTTCCTGTGTGCTTTCTGAGGGAGTAGAAGAGATGAAGTCATCCCCTTGGAGTAATGTATTAGTATAATGTCACATAAATTAGTATATAACCTCAAGTTAGAATATTTCCTATAATTTGAGTTTAAGCTTCTTTTGAACAATTCCTACACCACTAGCAAGAAATCTTCCTTCTGTCCTGAGTTACTACTGTACAACCTAGAAATAAAGAACTGAATGTTTCTTAAACTCAATATTGAAAACCAAGAAGATCATGGCTTGAACTTAGGCAACAGATAAATAAGAGGAATGTGGTTAACACTGGAGTTCTTTCCTTGTGTTCATTCTTCCTTCTATAACCACACACATCATCACACCTCAGCTGTCTAATGCACTGTCAGCAGCACACAAAGCAATCTGGTTTTCACTTGGAGTAAGTTTGATCTTTTAGCATGGTGACGAAGTAATATGACATTGTGATTTGCCAGTGGTGGGATAAAACATGTGACAGTGTATCAAGAGCCAGTTATTCACTACTTCTGGTGGATTTAGGGTGAAAATTTCCAGAGATACTGAATTTTTCCACTGAATTTTGACAGACAGTCAGCTAGGAGTTGTCAGTTTTGGTTAGATGGTGATTTAACCTTTGTATCTGTAAACCTGAGAGAGAAGGTGAAATTCAGATGATAAAAATTTATGAGGCAAGCATAAGGTCTGCTCAAATACTTGCTTAATCTTCCATGTTCCTTACATTTCTACTCTATATTTATATAGATAGTATCTGGGGTGTGGCTAGAGTCACTGCTCCTTTTCATAAAGTCTGTTCAAAACTTTTCTACCCTAAATATTTAGAAAATATCACAAGTAGCAAAACCAAGTTTGTAATTGAATGGCTTTGTAAGTCTGTGTAGAACCAGGATTCACTTAGAGACCTCTGAAACAGCATGATCTGTGGACATCATACCACACAGTTGGCATGCTTATTCTTCCAGTGTAAAGGACCATTACTTTATTTTCCAAGAGACAGAATATGCGTCACCAGGCTCATGAATTTATTGTCGAGATGAAGCAGCAAAGATTTATATAGCAATCAGCTGTTATTAAACAGATACACTGAAAGAGAAAAAAAAAAAAAAAAGAAAAAACATATGTACCTGTGGGGTAGTGTTCATTCACTGGCCAGCTGTCAACCTGAAGTGTTGCATTGCCACCATTCCTGGTAAAGCGTACTACATGGTATTTGCCATCATTTACAGGTGTGCTTTCCTCTTTAATAGAGATGTCCACTGTGCCAATATTGAAGACTACACCAATCTTGCCTTGCTCCTGAAAAAAGAAAAGAAACAAATGCTTTAAAATTGCTGCCACTTAGGAGAATGTTCTTGGCTGCTGGGTCTCTGGCAGGTAGTTCAGCCAGTAGATGGCTCTGGAGAATACACAGAAGTGTCATTTTGAGCTTCCTCAGGACACATTTCATTGGTTCTGCTTCAGTGCAAACACTTTCTTTCACACTGTTCTGTACAGCATTCACCTGAAGACAGTGACTCATTTGTTCCCATAAAACATCACACAAGACAGGTGAGAAACCAGGCAACAAAAATCAGGAGATGTGGATAAAGAGTTATTTGAGCAGCATCGCTACTGATTATTACTAGTCACTTGTTATATAAAATGCAGCCACAGACAGGCTGTTGTCTCAACACCTGTTTTGTTCTGTTATTCTTCTTGGGAAACTAACAGCCCTCACTCACAAAAAAAATATTTGTGGGATCCAGCCAGAGGAATGCAGTTAGAAGATGAATGGAACTCGAAGGGAGCAGAAGTGTCATTAGCTGACTTTGAAATCCAGAGGGAAGCTACCTGAAAGACAGAGCAGCCCATCTTATTTTTCTCCATCACACACCAAGCAGTGCCTTACCAATAAAGCAGTGTTTTTCCAAAACTTTGCACCAGTCACTGACTGAAAGGGAGGAGCAGGCAAAAGCTGTTATAATCGCCACAACACTTCCTTCTGCAGGTCCCCTCAGGTGATTCCAAATATGACCATATTTAATGACTTCAGGTTGCAAAACACACACCCAGAGTACACTTAGATTAGATATATGCATTTAATACTGCTGATTCAAACAGTGACATAAATTCTCATCACTGTAGTTAAGAGGAATGCATCTTCAAACACTCAGTAAGGAGAGGCAGAGTATGCCAGTGTCAACAATATGAAGGCATATTATCCAAAACTGGTACAAACAGGCAGAACTAAGATGCACCATATAGAAATTCAATACATTTGCTAGCTATCCATACTATTAAATTGAAACAACAACAGAGAGTGGATAGCCATCTTCTATGCAAATATATCTTCCTTGAAAAAAACTGAGGTATAATAAAGGGTCACGTGACAATTCTGTTCCATCTACTACCTTACATATCTGCTTAGAGAGCAGAGAACCCATTCTTCAGGGCTGTTACCCTAACTTTACTACACTCACATTAGCAAATAAGAAAGAAACTTCTCCTCTTGTACTTGATGGCCAACTTGGATTCCTCTCCTGGATTTATTCTTCTCTCCTGGTATCAAAAAATCTTTTTCTGAAAGTTTCACCATGTTTCAATTTCTCAGAGAGGTCTTTCTGATTCCTGCTTTACCTTATATTTCAAAGCTTACTCATACCAAAGTACTCATCACAAATTCCTCGTATCTTCAATACACTTTTTTTTTTTTTTTTTTTTTTTAACATTTTCTTCCTAACACCAAGTTTCCTGTTGTCAGACACAACATTGTTTTAGGAAAGGTAAGAAAACATCCTGGAGCTGAAGAGGTCATGAACAGTGCTTCAACTACTTGAAGCTTAGCACTGAAACAGTAAACATGGTAAAATATTTACAGTAAAATGGTTTTTCTCTCATTAAAACAGTAAATTTTAGACTGTGCTAAATGTATGCTGGATAGAAAGTTTCATGTACATTCATAGTGTTATTCTGTGAAGGGACTTTTCTTCAAGATATCAATATCATCCTTCTCTGGACCGTGAGGTAAGTGGATTGCTGCTCCCAGCAGATGCATGAAATCAGATGCCATTTGGAAACAACCAATGTTTCTTCTCTTATGCTAGCCCAAAAATAAGTGGAGTTTCAGTTAACAAAGATTTATTTCAGATAAAAGCATTGCTGGCACAGCTTTACCACTTCTTTGACAAATGAAGTAAGTGATCTCCCAACCCTGTTTTAGTGAATCTTTTGCTGGCAACCATATAATTATCTTTACCTGCATAGCAATTACCAAAGAACACGTGACTAATTTTTCCTTAAAGAATATATAGTGACCAGGTAACCTGGCTACTGATATTGTGGTTTTGCAGGATACTGCCTTACAATCAGCCTCCTGGATGACTTCTCATCTTGCTTTTTAATGGCCATCAATACATCAAACTTCTTTGGCAAACTGTGTCTGCTCTAAGAGTTCACCTTGCTGAACGTGGTGAAGGTATAGCATGAGCAGGTAAGATGAAGACCTGCACCTTTTCCAATGGAACAGATTAGAACCACCACCACAGAAGAGGAAAGGGATTAAAAGGTATTCAGCAGAGTGAAAGCTGCATACCTTCAAGCCTACAGGCTTAATGAGGCAAAGGTAAAAACTTGCAGGTGGGGAAAAGGATGGTGGGGAGTTCAATTAATCTCTGCAGAATGAGAAAATGTTTCTGATTCCTCCTCAGAGGAAAAGGAGATAGCACCTTTCACCATTTCTTTTCCCAGGGCTTGAAGGAAAAGACCTATTTAAAGAGCTAGTGATAAGAGGGCAAACTGGGAAAGAGATAAGATTCTAGAAGCTGAGGACTGCAAAATGCCAGTGGCCTTTAGTCTGATGGAGAGAAAAAGGCAATGAGCAAACTGGTGCCTTCCCCATCCCAAGAGGCATCCTCTCCCAGAGCCAGAGCAGATGGCCCTTCTAAAAGCAGTGTAACACTTTATTACAATTAAGAAAGCAAAAATTGTCTTAAAATAAAATTATGGTTCTTGTGGACAGCCTATTCCAGCTCTCTGCAGATCACTCTTGGGCAGAGCTCCCTGTGACTCTTTAACTCACCTTTTACAGAATCACAGCTTCTGAGACTCTTGTTTGGACTGAGTAGGACCTTGTCATGGAAATGGTTTTGTTCCAATTACCAGAATAAAACACAACACAATATGTCAAAGGTAGGGCTACTGAAGGCAGACTGCACACACAGACCCCATGATACAGTTTATTTATGATATTTTAAATCTCCAGGGCACCAGACAGTATGAAAAAAATAACATTTAGTTTATGCATTCCTGGCAGAAGAAAAAAAATAAAGTAAAGCAAAGCACAGAGAAAATCCTACAGCGAAGAACAGCGACCATAGACACAAGGGGCAAATCCACAATTTATTTTCAACATCTCCTCAATTCCAGTTCCTTTATTAAAAACTTCATTAAAAACAGCTTTTACCAAGACCTACCTTCTTTCTAAATCTGAAAGACAAGCTTTACCATCATGGTTTAACACTTCATAATGGACATAGCCTTTCATTTCTTTCCCCACACATACAGCTGGTGGATTTTCTTTCCACATAACCAAACAAAGGTATTAACCAGACCAGTAAATATGTGACAAAGAAAGATTTACATTTGAGCCACTACCTATAACATTTAGTTTGTAGCTATAGGAAAAAAAAAATCGTAACTATGCAGAAAGGGAAAAGGTGAATACAGAGAAAACAAGCTCCATGGTCCAAAACAGTTCAAGAGAAATTTAACAGACAGTGCAATTTTTTCCTCTCTATATTGGTATTCACTGGGTGCCCCAAAAACTTTCCATGAAAAGGCACCCATTAATTAATGTCTTTGAAACCTCCAAGTTTCAAAACCTCCTGACATCAAGTGCTGGCACTTTGTCTCGGAAAATGGAGAACCATTTTATTTATAAATAATGAAGTGAACTCAGCATTCAATCTATCTTACTTTTTCTCTTCTTTCTTTAAGGCTACTGTGCCAAAAAGGATTTTTAAAGTTTTTTTCAAGAATTTGTCTTGTGCTGATTTGTCCCATAAAATTGCTGCCCTCAAAAGCCACATTACCACTTAATTCCTTACAGTACTTCTGAAGATAAACTTCTGCCATTATGTCTCTAAGAATTTAGAAATATAATTATGATCACATAATGGAATGGTTATAGATAAGTTAAAAGAACAAAAAAAGCACAAAGTACTGAAAAAAAAAATTGTACAAGGCTTCTCCTTGACCTGTGTACTCTACACAGACTCCTAGCCACAGTTTGTTATATGCACAATACCAAACATTTTCAACATTATTAAATGACACAAGAGCTAATCTACAGCCTGGATCAGGAGATCAGCAATTTATTGCTTGCCCTGAAGCACTGGTTTACTTTGGGCAACCTTTTCTTTTACCATTCTGTAAACCAGATTCTTTATCTGTGACAGAGGAGTTATAGACACCTATCTTTCCAAGCTCTACAAGCCCTGAAAATCCAGATATATTTCACTTAAACACTGATTATATACTGCCAATCCAAACATTTCAGCCCTGAGAGCAATTACAATCTGAGAGGAGCAGGTCCTAAGCTTTCCTCAGCTTCTACATTTAACTCTTTCAAAACCTGTTCCTCCAAAACAGGTCTGAGGTCTTACACTTTAGCAGGTATGTTTTAAATTTTGTTTCCCTTCATTCAAGGAGAAGCAGAGCCTATCCTGTATGTAAATTGTCAAGCCTTTACTTTCTCCATGCCATGACTTTACATTTTGAAGGCATCTGTCTTTATGCAGCAGACCAGGTAGGAAGAAAGTAAAATGGGGTTGGCAGTGATTTTGTAAGATGAGCAGTGAGAGTGTGTTAGAGGGTACACACATGAACAGCCACATGCATTCTGAGCTCTGAAAAGGGCTTTACTCTTGGGTTTACTTTTTCTAAATCTAAAATTTAAATTGTCCACACTAAAAGTATATATTTGTTCCCTGTGTTCAGAAAGCACTTCATTTCAAAAACCAAGAGAGAGAACTGCAGGCATTCAGACAGATCCTACTCTCAGATGCATCAATGTGAATCAATAGCAATTCTGTTGAAGAAACTCAATTCCTACTGATGGAAGTGGAAGCAGAGTTCATCCCAGTATCTTCTTGTGTTGTTTTGTTTATTTTTCTGAAGCAAAATGTAAAATTAAAGGAAGCATTTATACAACATACCTGAAATCTGACTACAGTCTCAGGCTGTGTTTTCTCACACTCATTTTATTCCATAATATTTAAATAGCGACTACTGCACATGCTGCCTCCTCCTTCCACCCTGGCTGGTTCCAGCATGGCTAGACATCAGCCCAAACCTGGCAGACAGCACTCCTGGTTACTCCATCCTGCAGATCATTGCTGATTTTGCTGCTCTCATTTGAAATTGATACAAGCTTTTTAGTAATACAACAAGCCATTTCACACCGTAGGAAGGTTTAGTAAACTTTCCCTCGCCCCCCCAAAAATGCCACACACATACACTTCAACTGCACTACCCTCTAAATTCAGGAAAACTGCTTTGTTTTTTTAATAACCCTGAGAACTGCTCTTCCTGGAATGGCTTGCTTCTGCTTAGGCTCCTCACACTTGCAGTCTACGTTTTTAAAAAGAGATTGAACTTTTATTTCTTCCTCTTTGTTTTCACTTCTTTCTTCAAGACTTTCTTTGCTTGATTTCCTTCGGGGTTTTGTTTGCCTGGCTGTTTTTTATTTTTGCTCTGCCTCAGACTTGATTCTGAATGTTAGTCCCTCTGAAGGATTGCTCACTCTCTGTGGCTAAGGGGGCTTTGCAGAACAGTGCTAAAAGTTGCGAGTTATCCAGGAGAACCGAAGGTACAGATGCATATTCCACAGAGGACACTCATTTATTACTACAGCTACACATCACTCGATGTGAACTTTCACTGTAAACAGAAGCTCAGAAAGTCCTTGATTAGAAAGGTATTAAAAAAAAAAAAAAACACTATCCTTAGAGGGCCCTTCTGGGCTGCAGCTAGAACTGAACACATGGCTGGATACGTGTACACTTTCTGGTATACATGTATCAATGGATTTTAGAAGGGGAAGTATTAGAACCTGTATTCAGTGCAGAGTATAAGATAGTTAGTTCTACTTTTCTCTAGCTGGCCATATTCAGTACTGGTTTTAATATCACTGAGAGGTATGCCTGAAATCAGGATTCAATATGTAAAAAACTCTAGTCCCAGGTAAAGGGAGAGTTTACTGAATGAAGTCTGCCTTTATCCAAACAGGGGCAGCAGAGGAAGAACACTCAAGAACCAGAATTGCCACCCCAGCAAATATGATAATCAACAAAACCAGCAAATGCTCTGAGAGACATGACAGGTACTGGAGCTCATCTGGCTTGGAAGTTTTTTGATCAGGGTGCCAACACTTTGCAGTTATCTTGAAACAAGCTAAAAATGTTGTTAAGGGGAAAGGAAGTACACAGGTCAAGTAATTTTGCTTGATTTTTAAGGACTGTTTTAAGGAGCAGTAGGTCATTTTTTGTTATATACTGTTACTGCTTATTTAAGGTGCTCAACCAGATCTACTCAATGCCAGTTAAAAACTATTTATCAGAAAGAATCACACACACAGAGGATAAATATATATAGAAATTATTACCCTTTGGGGGCATGGTTTTTAAAAGAAGCAGTTCTCAGCGATACATAATTTATAAGGCTAAAAAGGACAATTGTTATAATCTACTCTCCACTAAAATTTTATAGGAGGTCATATATCTTGTCTAAATTGATTCTCTTTTAAACTACAGGATATATTTTAGAGCAAAATTTGTGACTTGCAGCTGAAGAAAGAAGGCTTGGATTCATTACAGTTGCTACTTTGATGAGATTGGCACAGTGTTGAACGCAGTCAAAAAAGCAAGAGGAATTCAGGAATTATAATGATAAAGAGCAGTGTACAAAAGAAAAACCTCTATTATGAGCTAAAGGTGGACCTTTGACTTAAATTATTGAACATAGTACACAGATCTTTACAGGCCATCTCAAAAAGAAAAAGAGGAGATATAAAAGTTTCCAAAAAGTAGTACACTTGAAACTGTGTATACAGTCATGAAGCAATGATTCAGCACTAGCTCTTTAAAACTCAAAGAACTACAAATATCTAAAAAAAGCATTTGACAATTATGTTTAAGCAAAAAAAGTACCAAATTCATGGGAAGAATCAAGAGCCATTGAATACAGCAATATGAATATAACCTTGTGCTCAGCTCTTCCTGAAAAGCAGACCATTGTTGTTTAACTGTTACTGCCTGTACTGAAACACCATCTAGCATCATACAGCCACAAATGACTTGTGAGCCTGTGATCAAGCCAAAATTTTCTTGAATGGTGCTACTGATTATTGTTTATTTTAAGAAGTGGTGAAAAAGTTAAATTGGGAAATATTAATGAAAATCTGATCTTTTCCACTGAAGGTTTAGGAAAGGCAGCTTAGATAAACATCGGTCATGGCCACTCACGTGCCTTTAGTCCATCCTCAGAGCAAAAAAAATGCTAAAGCAAAAGGCTTAGGGTTCCAGCTTCATCTTCCCTTGACTGAAAACTCTCTCCTCAGTTTTATAGAGTGTAAGAGAAAACCACTCAGCTCTCTGAGTTTCTTGCTTAAAAGCAGGTTTTCCAATCTTTCATTTAAACTTCCCCAAGGCCCCGAAACTCCTTCAGTTTACTTATACTTTGGAGACACCAGAAATTTTTAACTTTTGTTTACAGAAATGACACAATCCTACCATGGGGGCTCACATTTGAGGCTTATTCACCATGATCAACAGTCAAATTCAGGAGTGCTCTCTGGGAGTGCTCCTTGTATTGAAAGTGCTCTCTACTCTTTGGGTGGAGACACATTACATTATTTGGCTAAAGTAAAATTTATACCAGTTCCCTTGTTAAGAGTTTAACTAATTTTCCAAACTGCTCTTCATTTTTTGCCAGCTGAAGGTTTATGTGGGACACAGATGGTAATATAATACTTTTTCAATGGCCCTTACTACAAGAAATGGTAGCACAGCAATACTCTGCTACTAAAGTACGTCTTACTCCTGCTCTTGAACTTTTTTTGACCAAACACCTTTGCAATATTACAGAAATAGCGCTACCAGTGGGATATGAAATTGCCATTCTCTTGGTTTAATTTTACCTAATCTCCTCCTTCTCTCCCTGCATCTTTCTGTCTTTTAATCTTTGCCTTTTGTCTAACAAAAGTTTATTTTAAAAACAAAACTACCCTGAAGACAAGCAAAAAAAAAAAAAAAAAAAAACCCCAAAAACAAAACCAAAAAAAGGGACAAGAAGCTCAATTCTGTGACAATTCTACCAGGGTCAGGAGTGACCCATTATGTACAACAACACACACAAGATATTTTCACCAAGAAAAGACATGAAACAGTAGAAGCTGCTTGTTTATTTCAGCCTAGATACCCTGCATCAGATAAGAGCTTTACACACCACTGAAGCAGTTTAGGTAACATCAATACGTTATATCAGCAGAATTACACTTAGGAATTAATTTTACACCTGAAGCTTACATATTTTATGTAAGGTGATACTATTAGTACAGATTGAGACCTTTAAATTTTAACTCACTCACAGAGGTAATCAAGATTATTTAGACAGAGTACAGGGTTGAAAGAAAAGATTTTTGCTTTTACTGCTGATCTGCTGTACCTTGAAAAAGCCACTTTAATTTCTCTCTCTCCAGTTTGCCTTTTTATAACGTGAAGTCACATTATCAAAAAGCTTATCAAACAGTATATTTGTATGTTATCTGCCCCAGTGGAGCCCTAGTATCCAGTGGGGCCTCCAGATGTTGTTGCAGTACAGTTAATTAATATCAAGCAGGGTATCCTGCTTTACATTATCATCATTACCACAATGAGGCTTGTACCAAGCTTACCCTAAACCCATTTCCTCAAAATCTGGGGAATGCTGTGGCACATCCAGTTGCTCTTGTATCTGACACCTGCCAAGCCCAGTAATCAGTGATATTCAGCAGCCTTAAAATGGAGGCTTCCTTCCGTGCCATTCAGTGCCTAGGACACAGTGCCCAATGAAATCTTTATTCCTGTTACCTAGGATGGCACCAGTACACTGCCAGTCAATTAACAGGCAGCAAAATGTTTCAAGAAACACATGCAGGTGTGTTGAGGCCACACAATTTCCAAAAAACAATTGTTATTACACAGATGGTGAAACTCCAGCCCCGAGGCTGCTAAACCCCTTTCATTTAGGGATATCATACTGCAAGTGAAGAAACAGAAATTAGCAGCATGCTGAAAAGGGGCATTTCCTAGGGAAACAGAATGCAAAACAGATTAAAGAGGTGATACCTGTCTATTGGTTAACTAGCAAATATGTTATTCAGATGGCTAATTTGTTCTCACAGATTACAATACCCATCATAAAAATATGCCCTATCTGACGCTGTGAACTCCAACTATAATTAGGATTAAATATTCTGACAGTGCCTTCTGAAAATATAAACAGTATATCCTGGAAAGTTTTGTGAAATTATACCTTGTAGATATGATTCTGCACTAGGTCAGAAACAGGAACCATTCTAAATGTTGACACAAGCTTCAATTTTCCCAGAGAAGGGAACAAATGCATATTGTATGCTGCATTTTAAACTTGGAGTATGCTTAAGCTGCTGCACTCTTCCAGAATTACAGAAGTTTGCTGATTAAAAGTAGGCCTTTACCTTTCTAAGAGTTGCTGTGCAACTCACTCTTCAGACAAAAACATGACCAGCTGCTAAAATGTCACATCCACTCAATAAAGAAATGACTGCAGTAGCAAGTCACATTTTAGCAGGGCACAAGAACAAGGAACTAACCCCAAAAACGAGATCTTCCAGGAGAAAATATGTCCATCCATCTCACAACACCTCCCCTGGGCTTTCAATGCATTGGATAACATTGCCAACCATTTGGGCTGGCAGAAGCTAGAGTGGCAGTCATGCTTGAACCTCACTGGACACCAGATAATCACCAAAGCCTCTCTATCACTTCTCCAATTCAGCAGGACAAGGAGAAGAAATAAAATGAAAGCCTCATGAGTTAAGGGCAGGGAGAGATCACTGATGAGTTGCTGTCACCGTCAAAACAGTCTCAACTTCGGGAAATTAGTTTAATTTATGATCAACCAAATCAGAGTAGGGTAATGAGAAATAAATCTTAAAAATACGTTCTCCTTGACTCTCCCTTCTTTCAGGACTTTACGCTCGACCTCTCTACCCTCTCCCTGCTGCCTGCAGCACCATGGGCCTCACCACAGGCTCTATTCCACTGCCATTGCTCCTGCTCAGCAATTTTATCCCCTTTTTAACCATGTTTTCACAGTGATAATATCACTGTCATGGATGGCCTTGGCCAGCAGCAGGTCCTAGTCTTGGAGCTGGCTGGCATTGGCTCTGTCAGACATGAAGGAAGCTTCTGGCAGCTTCTTACAGAAGACACCAAAACCCTGCCATGCCAACCCAATACAGACACAAAATGTGGAGTTACAGATCTGATACTTACAGGCCATGTGGAATAAGCCATGTACCTTAACTACTAGGCTTTCTTATCAAAAGCACTGGTACAATTGTGAGATGTCAGTGAGCTGAAGGCACAGCATGTAGCACCCAGTAACAGCGATCAGAGCTGTCTGTCTCGACCCATAACCAACAGAAAAGTGAGCACTTGTCAAGAAGATAGCATTAAAAAAGGACACTGCATTCTGACAGGAAAGGTGACCACAAATACCAACTTGCCACCATCCAATTAACCCAAGTGCAATAGCTGTAGAAGTGCAAGGGGTGAAGAGGCTTTGGACAGAATTAATCTATTTAAACTCTGTTTTGCCTGGAGTATATTTTTTGCAAACTTTCTTCTCTTAATCATAAATAATATCCTAGGGTTTCAGAGTAGTCCAAAAATATGTATTTAAAGGTATTATATGACTAAGCTCTACATACTACTGCACTTTACTTCCTTAGTGTTTTCTTTATAGAATTTTAATAGAATAGAATTTTAATAGAATTCAATGCATCCAGGGCCTATGTTCTATGTTCCTTTTGAAATCTATGAACAGATTCCATAAACTATATAATATCAACAGCCTACTGTAACCAAAGTAGTCTTTTTTACCAGACAAGCAAGAAGTTTGAACAAAGGTTCAATAGTTCCCTCCAATAGAACAAGAAAGAGGGAAACGTGAGGATTTGCAAACACAAACAGTACCTGGATTCAATAACTGCTTATTTCTAGTTTTTCAAAGCTTGTTTTCTTAAAATGGCAGGTTTTTTTTTAAAGTTAGTATAATGTGGCCTTTGAGATGTGTCTGGGTTCCAGCTGAAGGCCTTCCTAATCCTGAATCAAAGAGGTTTCCTAAGATTTTTAATGGAAGCAGAACATTAAAAATACATGAACACTGCAGTATAGGAAACTTAAATTTCTAATGAAAATACTCTAATTACTCAAAATCATTTAATACTCTACAGATGGTATGACAGAGCACTGATAGATAAGAAATAGTGGAATATTAGACAGAGATGGAAAAAGAGAAGAGGAGAACATAGTGGTTTGAAGACATAGCTCACAAAGGAGGCCACCAGTACCATTTGCATGCTGGAAAGCAGAGACAAAGATAAATGACTTGAAAAAATTTTGCAGGAACAAGAAGTTACAGGAAAAGAGCAAAAAACTGAAATGTCCTTTCAATCTTAAGCTGCTACCTAGCAATTGACATTACCTTAACTTTGCTACCAAGGAACACTTCAAACATCCATGTTTTACATACACATAGGATGCACTAACTACTAAATAGGTCAAAAGGCTGCATCTGAAACTAGCTGAAAAAAATACCTCCGATCAAGACTGACTTTTCCTAGAAATATGAGAATTTTATTAAATCAAGCTAGGCAGCTGGGAAAAAAAACCCCACAACTTTGCTGTTTGCATATTTATTTTGTGTAGCAGAATTTGCTTATCTTTTGGCAAAGGGGTATCAGCTGAGCCCCTTGCCAAGTTTGTACTATGTTAGTTAAAACAGAACTGCTGATGTCAAATGGAAACTTGGTTATTTGGAATGGATGTCACAAAAAAGCTGAAGTACTTCCAGTACTGATTTTTTTTTGCACAGTAGGTGTGGGAAGGAGGTCCGAGTAAGGAGAAGGCTAATGTCACAATTTCAACTTCCATACTTCTTCCTGATATCTTCTCTGTACATTCTAGGAAAAATGTTATCAGATGCAAAAGGACAGCCAATATAGCAAAGGAAACTCCTGTTTTAGGGCTGTGCTGAGATCCTAATCCTTGTGTAATAACAGCAGCGCTTAGAAGATGAGTGTCCTCTAGGTTCTAGAAAACTGAAATCAGCAGGAGAGAAACACAAAAGAACTTTGCATAAGGATGAATTCCATTACTCAGCCTCCCTTGTCCCTGTGGCCATTCACTTACTCACATCAGCTTCCATGGGAAGGAGCTATGTTTCATCAGGCCACATGAAGGGACAAAGACCACCTTTAGAGACACCCTTTATTCAGAAATCAGTGTAGCTACCATCAGGAACACTGTGGTAAAGGGATCTCAGGGAGGTTAAGACCAGCACAAAAACAGCCCTATCGTGTCCATTCCTTGATCAAAAAAGAATTTTTGTGAATAAACTGGAGCAGCCAAAGGAATTTAGAGATATAGGACTGTTGTGACTTAGACAATACAGTTCATGCTTACATACTGGAAGGAAAAAATTTCTTGCTTTTGTCCAGCACTTTGTGATTTAGCAACACTCAGTAAATATTACCCAAGTGCAAGAACAGAGTTCCTCAGTTCATTCATTATTTTGTCAGCAGGCTGCTAAAATTTGTAGGTCAAACTCTGACATTTCTACTCAGGAGAAAGCCCTACAGGGGACCCAGATCTGAAAAAGGGTTTAGCTTGATACTGTATGTTCAGCACAAAGTAACATAGCCTTTAAAATAAAATTTAAAGAACTGCCATTTTGTTTAGGTGAATAAGAGTAAGATGGGCCTTATCTTTTTGCAATGATATGACCATAGTCCCAGCTTTCCATATTTTCTCCTTCCTAGACAATTTAGTCATCTGACAAGTTGGTTGGGAGAGACAATAAACTTGCAACAGGCTGATCTTGTGAAATACAAACTGAAGGAGCAATAAGGGTGATGGATGTCTGTGGCCAGCTATTATGGCTGTTGTCTGTGTCTTCAGGCAGATGGAGGACAGCACTGGCAGCTATGGCATGGGAGTTTGGGCTTGGAAGGCAGATACAGCAGACTTCTGATAAAAGGAATTGAAACCAAAGCAGCATGGTGGCTAGCAAGCCAGTCTGACAGACTAAAGTGATGATCACCTTCCTCATTTCTGCACCTCTACACCTTACTCCGTTCCACAGGCTCCCACCTCCATTCCTAGAGCTGGCCTTTACCTCTGCCTGCAGAGAGGCAGCCAAGAAGCCTCAGCCTGAAAGGGGCTAGTGACAACACTCATTCTGCAGGTGCAGCCAGGCAGCAGTGGTCAGTTGGTGAAGCTGGCCACGGTGAAACTGGCCTCAAACTATTCCAGGGATGGGGCAGCCACCACTTCATTAGGCAACCTGTTCCAGTCCCTCACTTCCCTCATAGTATGTAATTACATACTAATCAGAAATTATACAGTATTTGAAACAGAGCCATTTATTATAAGAACATGGGCTTTCTCAAGTGAAAAAAAAAAAAGCTCTCAAGGATGATACACACTGCCAAGATTCAAAACATTATTTTGCAAATTGGTGGACAGTGCTAGTGACACAGCCTTGTCAGGCTATAAAGAAAATACCAACAAAACAAAGCAGACAGTATGTGTATGCATGTGTGGACGCTTCAAGAACAACAAATAAAGAAATGCTGGCACGGATTCCCTGTGTTTGTATCTATCATGTGTTCTATATTTAGTCATATTACAACTAGAAGAAGATGAGAAAATACAACAAAATAGCATGTATCTGCTTTTTGCAAAAAAAGAGATGGTCCTGTTTTTGCAAAAAAAGAGACGGTCCTGTTCATCTCTGTGGAATCCCACTGCTCCTCTGAATAAATATCACTATCCTCAAATCACTTCCTACTTCATTACAATATTAATAATCGAAAACTCTCCTTCAGAAAACTGATATAGTTGTTTTGGAATTAGTAATATGAAATTGTTGCTCATCCACCAAACACCATTCAGGCTCTTGTACCAAAGAAGAATTAAGTACATGACATAAGTGAAAGAAGCTCCAGGGAATTCATGTAACACCAGCCTGCATACAAAGATAGCCTATACTAACACTTAAAGGATGGATAAAACAAACAGATTGCAGTTCTGTATCATAAAATCACGATGGTCTTTTTTCACACCAGAGCACAAGTTAATCCAATTACATCTCCCTAAATAGATGGGTACAAATGCCAGCCTTACTGCACAGCAGATTCCTGCGTCAGGGTTCTGAAACTTTCAGAAGGGTTTGCAGGGCTTCTCATTAATGAGCCTCAAACAGTAGCAGAACTGTCCCATTGTGGGAAAAGAGACCATCAATGAATGGCCAGATTGCATCAGGGAGCACAACAACAACTGGTTCAAAATGTCAGGTGTATTAAAAAAACTATCAAAGATTTTAAAAATTCCACCCTATGATGGCTTTTAAACTTCTCAGATTTTCCATTATAAAATAATTACAATGGTTTTATTTAGTTACCCAACTTTTGTTAGAATTTTAATTTCTAGATATATTACTTATTCTTACATTTGCTCTGTATTTTCATCCTCCCTTTTCCTTTGAAGAAAAAAGAGAAGCAGAAAAGATGACAAAATGAGATAAAGCAGAAATCGTCTTACCATTTATAAGCCTAAACTTCAGATATTTATTTTATCTGAAGACACAATTTTCTAATACAAACAGCAACATTATCTTCAGTGGAAGGCATTCAAACTCTAAGAATGTGTCCAGTTAAAATCTTGCTTTATAACATTTGTAATTTATTTTTATCTTTCCTAGACAAAGAAATATGTGTGTTTCTCAAATTGAAGTTACATGCAGAGCATAACCACTTCCAACTGCTAGCTCGTGAGGCCTACTATTACCTTCAAAAAGGCACATCATAATCTTCTGATTTTGTATACTATATTTATTCTGTGTGGTCGTTGCTCTTGCTAAAGAGGTTGGCCTTCCTTAAGCTGCCTGACAAACTTTGGGAAGTGTTATCTCAAGGGAACAATAAGAATTACTATCAAGGGAGATAACACTGCAGTCCTTTTAATAAGGACTCTTCTTGACATTGAAGCATGTGCTACGTGGTGGCAAGGGAAAGTTTGTTTAATATAATTTCCTCACACACACAAAAAGTTAGTTGAAACTTATATTGGTCTGGTGCTTTTTAAAATGCAATTACCAATTCACTTTTATCATTATTCACTTTCTTCTTTCAGGTGAACTACATCTCAGATTGTTTGGGGGTGATTTTGCTTTTAGGGTTGCATGTTAAACAAAGATGCAACCCTGAAGTGGTGGGCTGAGTATCACAGTCAGTGGTTAACAACCCTACAGCCTTCAAGGTGGAACTGGAGACATGCAATCCCCCAGCCTACATGACTCTATTTCCTTCTTTCTTCGTGAAACTATGTAGGTGGTTTCAAGAAGAAAGAAGAACATGAAAGCCTTGCTATCTTTTCTAGCAAACACTTCTCCAACAGAATGATCTGAAATGGAAGGAAGCATGAAAGAGGATTTATTGTTTTTGTGAGAAAGGTTAATAGCAAGAGCTGCATTTATGAAAGAAAAGAAAAAAGTGAGGAAAAGGAAAAAAAAAAAAACAAACCAGCAGCTATGTCTCAGTTTTGATCAAAGCAGTAGAGAAGTAGCTGTGCCAAGTGTCTCCCCATTTTTTTGGATAACTTTATAGGCATGCAAGATACAATACTTACTTAGACTTTTTTTTTTTTTTTTTACATCCAACTACATGCAACAAACAGCAATGAAAACTCCCTATGTGCCATCCTCACTAACCAATGCACCTGCTGAGAGGACTCCAAGAAAAGGAGTGAGATTCAAACCCTACAACACTTTTCTCTTTTCAGGTTTTCAGGACAGATGGACAGAAAGGAGATCTAAATTATTCTGGGAGTATACTAAAACCTGACTTTTTTTGGGATTTTCAATTTTTCCAACTACTATCAGTTGGGCTGAGACTCTAACTCATTTGCTGGAGACTACCAAACAGCTACAGAAAATTTGGCATCTTTTTTTATTACCTGTGTGGATTGAGATAAACTGCTAACTAGAAATTAAGGGCTTTGTTTAATCCTGGCAGCGTTCCTTAGACTTCACTGTTGTTTATCTAGAAATACATTTGGCTTGAAAACTGTTTCTTTAAATTGATCCTGTGAGTCTTCTTAACCCTGTTAGCAGTGGAGAATTGGGTATACTGCATTATTTTCTGAGATTTGCCTGTGGTTTATTTGCAAAAGCCACTTTTCTATCATTGCACTGACACACAAATGGAACCTGCACTTAACCCCACCACATTTGCTAGCTGAACACAAATCAAATATTTCCCCTCTTCATTGTCAAAAAGATGAACTATGTTCTGTCCAACTCAAGCAGCTCTACTATATCCAGATCAGTCTTTTTCCAGAAACGATGCAAGCCACAATACCAGGTCCTGACCACTAACGTCTCAGAACATTTCCCTCTTTTGACTATGGGTTTATGTGTACTTTTCTTGCTGTGACAAGCAATTTTGAAAACACTCTGCAGTTCCATTTGTGTATGTCACTCACAAGTTATAGTGCTTTTTGTCTTGTATACCAGGGTTGGAACAACAATATGAATTGCTCCTTCCTGAAGAGGCACTCATAAAACTATGAGAAGGAAAAAATGGGAGAAATTAAGGAGGAAGCAGGTCCACAAAAGCTTCAACACTATGTACCAAAATACTACTGCTAGCACAGATCACTGTCTCTACTGCATGTCTGAGATAGCTGAAAAAGAGAACAGATGCAATGACTCATGTTACTAAAGGTACAGGGCTTGTGATCAGAGCTGAGTTTCCTGGATTCTTAAATCAGCAACTTTCTTAAATGCTGAATTAAAGAAGTTTTAGATAGCATTTCAAAGTTACAGTTGGTTGTATTTGAGCATGCTGAGCTTAACAATGCTACATTAAATATTTTCTTCTTAATTAAGGTAATGGCTAAGCTCAGAAGATGGGTAGTGGATTTCACTTTGTTCATTTTACTGTTAAACGGAAAGCAAGACATAGAAACAGCTTAGCAGAGCAGCATGGCAGAGGGGTCCTTTCAGCCAGCCTGAGCTGTCTCAATGCTCACGGGTGCAGAGGCACCGGTGTCAGGGCTGGGCAGGCTGTGTGAGCAGGAGCCCTGACCTCGGGATGGCTCAGCACCCACAGCTCGGTTGCAGTGTGTCCTCAGAAACTGTATCCTCCAGGAAGTTCCCTCCCCCTCCCAGGGGTGTCAGTCACACACCTTTCCCCACCCTGACCCCTGCCGAGCACTGCCTGTCACCTCTGGAATTCCAGAGGGGCATCGAGTGGTTGGTAAATTCAAAAGATACCCTCTACCCCCAGGGGGCATTGGGCCATCCAGGTGTCCTTTATCCCTGGAGCCCTTCTCCCATGTGCCTGGTTGGTGGGCTCCCCATCCCTTCCCTGCCCCTCTCCCCCAGGTAGAAGGACTAGCAAGCCATGTGGTTGGAGTTCTGTTGGAGCTGTTACAAGATTCAGAGGCCTGAGGGCCTGAATAAAAACCCTGGATTGAAACCCTCCATCAGAACCGACTCCTTTCCTTCACCTCGCCTTAAAGCTTCTCCGTCTGAGGGAACCCTGAGGAGCAGACCCTCCAGGAGAAAGCTCCATCCCACCACTCCTGGAGCTCTGGCATGCCTGGACTTGTCTCTGCTTGCCCAGCTGCAGCATCCAGCTGGCCAAAGGTGTCTCAGCAGCCAGGGCCAGACCAGCCAGGGCTCGTCCTGCCTGCACATTGGTGAATAGCACTGAGCTCCCCACGCAGCTGCCCAGCTGGAGCAGCCAGCACACTGCACACAGCCACGCTGGCTGCTGCCACACAACACACCTGGGCTCCTGCACAGATTCTGGGGAGCCCTTTATCCTAGCAGCACAAGGGCAGCTCTGCAAACTCCTTTTTGCTGGCTGCTGGAGGATTAACACTGCGTATCCTTACAGCACGATGAAGGGGAACTTATGTATGCCAGCAATAACTTGGGCAACAAATGGCCTGCTCTGGTTACTGAAGTTCAACCAGATTGCAACATGATAGAACACTGTTATCATGTAACACAATCCTACAGTTTCAAGAGGATTACTTAGATTTGAATTAGAAATTAAAATTAGTTGTGCTATACAGAGACTTTTATAATAGGAAAGTCTCAAAAAACTCAAAGTACTTCAAACTAGGAAAGCTAAAAATGTGAAAGTATGAGATATACAAAATAATGTATGAAACTGAGAAGCCAAGAACTTTGATTCATCTTTTTTGATTAACACATAACTAATGAAACTATGTTATCAATTTCTTTTCTTTTTTAAAACAGCACTAGTTCATAATCCAGGCACATATTTGCTGTAAAATATTTTTGAGACCATTGCAGTAGGACTTAACATTCATAGAGATAACAAAAATTTCTAAGGATGAAATTTTCCTTTCAAGAAACCAAGAATAAAGACGCTTGTACTCCAGAATATAAAATGAACTGATAGTGCTTAGACAAAAAACTTTTGTAAGAGCCTAAACCAGGAGCTGCTTCCTCTCCTTGTGTTGGTTTTGCTTGGTAAAATTTACTGGCCAAGACATTCCCAGCTGGAACACATTGATAATTCTTCTGTGCTCAAAATTATCATTCTGAATATAGGAGCTCTTAAAAGTTTTTGTCATGGATTTGGGTTCTGTTTCCACAAGCAATAAATGTTTAAGCTGATTTTTCAAAATTAGGCCCACTCATCTTATCTAATATATGATTAAAAAAACCCTCCTTTACCCTTCATAATTACAAGAGAAAAGTGTTAACAGTTAAGACAAACAAACAGCTTTCATCATGCCCTCTTTTTGAGATTATCATGTTATTCTTGCTCACAGGATTTATTACAGAGTAAGGGAAGATTCTCACTGGATCCATTCTGAAAACACCAGTATCATATCACTGTTCACCAGGTAAAGAAGGACAGCTGGCAGAGCATTTAGTCCAGTGACTGGAAAATAGCAAGTCATTGGTTTTTGTGTGGAAAGTCATGGTTTAATAAATCAATTGGAGAACTTCATGTCAGAAGATGTTAATCCTACCCCTTATGTTAGAAGGGACTTGCTGTGTAACTTGCAGGAAGCATAATGACAATTTCCCCCCTTTCTTTTTTTTTTTTTTTTTTCAAATGAGAACAACATTTTTATTAAGTGGGTACAGAGATCCCAGAATGGGAGAAGTCTAGACAAATGCAAACCTCACCCAACCATTGTCTGACCTCTTACTGAGATATTTACAGATTTGTTTGCACATTGAACAGCTCCTGATAGCAGGATAGCTGGTTTCACTGCACAGTCCACCCTCCTGTCTGCAGCTGTTCCCAGGGGATGCATGCAATCATCACATTTGTCACGATGGCAATGGTGATAATGACACCGTGTGCACTAACGAAAGGCAAGTACATATTTCACTTTCTCTGAGGGTTGGTGCTTGGGCAACAGTGCCTGCCAACTGCCTCTGTCCACAGCACAACCTGTAATTTAGTTAACAAAATGAGCCATTTCAGAGATCAGTCATTATCCTGCCTGTCTTTATCCATTTACTGTTGCTACCAGTGATAAACATAGTAGGTCTTACAAACAAGGCCTTTACGGCTGGAAAGGATAGGAAAATAATAATAGAAAAAAAATAGGACTCCTGCCCAATCTGATCTGCCTAGTCAGATCTTTTTACCACAGTTCTGGAACTTCTGCTTCTTCTCATCTCGAAAGTTAAGCAAAAGTCTCCTGGACATACAATTTATTCTCAATTTTGCATTTTCACTTCTAGCTTCCTTAATACTTTAAAGGTTTTTGTGTGGGAGCTGTGGTCTGACAAGAAACTCTGGAAAATTTCTTTCTGCTTTATGTCCACCATGTGTTTTAAAATCCAGATAGATGCTATGGTTCAGTTAGTCTCCCAGACAAATGAACTTTTAGGAGTCAAACAGCTTCAGTAGCCATAAAGAAACAACGTTTGTCACTACTGATGTTTGACCTCCCATTTCCATGAAATTTGATGAAAGAATTCAGAATATTTTGTTGATTTACTTTTTCCCTCTATTGATGGAACAGGTATATCCAGACCCTTCTCCTAATCAGTATTGGGACCACTGCTTATAATTCAATATTAGTCAAGTGCTGAGTGAAATTCTGAGAATAAATCATTCTACATCTGGTCTACAACTTCAAGGTCTCACTCATTTTCCCCTCAGTATTTAGTTATCATTTGGTATTGCATCGTCCCTTACCTCAGTTACCATTTACTCCACTCCTGTATCTCCATTAAAAAAAAAAAAAAAAAAAAAAAAAAATT